>WURT03533102.1:0-21311 GCA_009936505.3 Holothuria glaberrima | reverse complement strand
CTTCCCTACGCATCATTGGAACCCAGATAGGGCGGTCGGAACCTGGAACATGCAATTCTATAGAAACACGATCACGAGAGTCAAAATCAGACATTAAAACCTGTATGATACTGTCAAAGATATCATGTAAAACCGCCATAATATTATCGCGGTTTGCTATATATTGATCCAGTCTTTCTCCATTAAAGCGGACAACGTGATCTACTACTTCTGTCTTAAATTTCTTCCTCTCTTGCTTTTGAACAGTTTCAATATCATAACAGTCGCTAGCTTTTAGTTCCACCGAAGTGTTATCATCAGAGTCATTTTGTTTTGAACTATCCAAATTTTGTGAAGATCGTTCTTCTTCGCTGATGTCCTCGTCATCTTGTTGCTGTGCCCAACTAGTTGAGGGCTCATCACACTTTCGACGTTTTTGCGGTGGTTCTTTGTCCATTTTGAAGGTGTCCGGCCTATTTTCTGTGTAAACCGGACGGAGATACGTTCTGCGTTTTGCTGTTGGATAAAAAAATATTAGGAAGTAAATAAATGTTGACACGGATCGAGTTGAATGAGGGTAAACTGTCACATAAACATGAAAACCAACAGGTATTATCAATACGAAAGTAGTAAAAATGGAAGTCTGTACTATCATTTGGATAGGTTGTAGATTGATAAGACAGAACTTACGTAAAAATACATTACATTGAAGTTTTGGATTGCTTTTGGATCACACAGTTTGTTTCTTACTTTTTGCCAAATTCTACTGCACCGAAAGTTAGATAACCTGGTAAAGTTGATAGAACCTTCGACATTCGACGGCACTAGGTTCGTGCCGTTGGTCTGCTATTGGTGTAGTACAAAAGGGTTTTAAATCAAAATTGCAATGAATTTTGATGAATAGTTGGAAACATATTCATAACTTTTACGTTTATGAAAATACAGCACTCAGGTTTTTAGAGACATCCAATAAGTTTTCTTTCAAAACTTGTTCTCATTATTCACTCTCTCAAATCAACTTTACTCCTGCCACTAACAGCTAATCTTTAATCAGACCCACTTCAAGATGCATTTCACATTCTGTCCAAAGGTTTGTCTTTGTATTTCTAATGTCAATAACGTTTCGTTCAACGGTAGATATCTTCGAATCGTTGGCAAATATTCAACATCCATAACAACAACAATCCCATTAATGTAACAATCATGCATGTGGATCACCTACGCTTTGATTGAACTTTAGAGCAGTGTCTAGTTCGTTTGCCGTGATTCTTGTAAGAAACGGAGAAGTTTGGGTACGAATTGTGTGCTGAGCGTATAGCAGAAAAACTAGTGAATAAAAGTTAGACTCTACAAAGTCACAAAACATTTCCATTTCAATATTACATATCATTAGGCGCTTCGATATCTTCATTCTACTGACACTTCTTTCCACCAGTGTGTCAGATAATTCATGTCTGAAACACCGTTTTGATTTACATACACTTTATGGAGTGGTTAAATAAATCGCTCCTCTGTGACAATGTACGCCTCAACCAAAACAGTGCGGGCTTTGCACCGTAGTCAGTTTGATAATCACACACCTCAGTAAGTATGGAAATTTTTGATGGTTATACCTTGATGTATGCACAACTCAAATAACGTTTTAACGACGTCAGCAAAATTAGAAATCGTGTGTTCAATATAATATCGATCGACATCAGACTGTACGGGTGGTATCATACTATAACTCACTTAGACAATAGAATGGCTGTCTTGAAAATGACAATTTACTGACAACATCCTTCATGCTTCCTGCCGTGAGATATCTTGTTTTGCAAGGTTTCCACAGTTTGACCAACAGTGGCGTTTGATGACCTTTAACCTCCACCAGAATTAATTACGTTATAACAGATCTACATATTAAGTATGAATAATATCCACTCTTCATGCCTTAAGACAGTTTGCTCAAAAGGTTTTTCATTTTTTGACCTTAGATGACCAACTTTAGATTAATAATGTACAACACAGTATTTAAAAGTATACGTTTACTTTCTTGCTTTCTTCTTTACATTGATTGCGTTTGCTTTCGGCAAGAAATCAACAGGTTTTTTTTTATCCTTATCGAATATCTGTGAAATTCTATGTACAGTGCTTAAAGTTTCGTTTATACAAATCAATATAGTTTCTAGAGAATTTGTATGTGGACATATCTATAGGTACGTTTTAATAGTTTTTTTCCACAAAATCTTAATAAAATCTGTAAAGAATCTTTACACCTTCTATGGAATTCAATTTTTTCTAGCAAGTGTGAAAATTCTCAAATTTATGTGACCTTTCTGGAAGAATTAAAAGTCTAAGGATTATTTCTAAACAAATTTGTGGCATTATTTTTGCTGTCAATGTAAGCATTTACACATGTGAAGATCATCCCACAGAACTGATGGTCGTAAGAGTTGGCAATGACTAGGGAAAGTATGGCAACGAACTGAAAGATACGCCCTTTACTACAACTTTATTTTATGGACTTCTCAAGGTTGACTGGTATTGGGTATATTATAACACAGGAATTTCTTCAAAAGAACACCTTTGTCAAAAATATTATTGAAAAATTAGATTCTATGAAAAATTTAAACCTTCCTCGATCTAAATTTTATCAAATCCAAACCCCTAGAACGTTATGAATGATAAAAGAAAAATAAAGCAATAAATTACAAGAACGTAACAGCTTTTCGACAGCTATTAAACTTAATCCCTATCGTCAAGAGAGTTGGAACGACAAAATTCTGTGGTTAGCAACGACTTGGTAAGTAAAGTGGAATATTTGTAAATCGATCTGCTGGGTCAATAAAACTCAATTGAGAGAGTGGGTGTAGCTAGTAAACACGTCAATTATGAGACTCGGGTCTGCCTTATGACCAGATAGATTTTAGGCTGACGGGTATTTTATTGGACTGTACGACTGTGTGGACTTCTGTGGGATCAACTTTTTATGACACATGGTATGAAAACTAATGTTGTACTGATGTAACCATTTAGTAGCCGAGATTACCGATACCGATATTTCAATTGTAAATATGGGCCGATACTGACCTGATATCACTGTTTGAGAAAAGAATGCACCGTGCACTGAAAGACAGAATATTAGGCACTACCACTAAACCTCTTTTTCATGAGGTAAAATGTTGGAACTTTAGCCATACGTACTAAAATAAGGTCCTGTTTTACAAAAGTATAGGACGGTAATATCAGTTAGATTTTAAGACAATTTTACCGGTACCGATACAGGACGATAATGGGAAACATTGACCGATGCCGATAATTGGTACAGCACAGTCAGTACTTATGAAAACTGCTAAAAAACTTTCATGAGATATCTTTTTTTAACAAGTTAAGCGTCACAAACACGCACTCACTATCGTGAATTTGCAAAATTGGTACTGATAACCATCGATATGATGAACTTTACACTATTGATTCTTGCAATATGTGATAGTACTCTTGACTTTGATCTGTATGGAAACAACCACCGAGTTAAAATTTTATGGGAGGTTAAAAACATAGGTGTAACTCATGGCTCAACATTTGGTATTTTTTTGAAACATTTTCTGGGCCAAACTACCCTTATTACACTTTACAATGCACTGAGTCTCATACTTTTAATAACTTAATTATTTTTTCTGGTTGGGGGCATTCGAAGATAGATAACTTTCAGTCCATTTATATGCCGCAAATTAGGCTTGTTGTTGGAAACATTTGTAATGTATACTTCACTAATTATACAGGCCCTCTCTTCAAATCGTATCGCATTCTTTCTGTCTCTTACCGTTAAAAAATATCGGCTTGGTTTTTTCATGCATTTTTTGTTTTCTCTGAGTATGTTCTGTTTTTTTAGAGATCAGAATTGTAAATGCACTCTCGCTTCCTTCTGGCTCCTATCACCCTAAGTACTAATATGTTTTTGAACATACGATGAATGTTTGGTCCCTTGAGGTGCAAAATACGTAACAACTGAAAAAATGCATCGTGCATGCACGTATTTCTCCAACTTTTCCTTCGGTACCTAGTACATTTTGGAGGCTAGTCCGGATGTGACGCGAACTTTACAGAAAATATAGCCAATAAAGAATTACTGTCCACGTCTACGGGCGTTTCTTCGCAAGTCGGTTTGCACCTCATATCTGACCCAATGCTCTACAAAGGAGAAAGTGCGTTAAAAGAAAAGCAGGGATATTACCAGCCGCCCAGCTGTAAATACCAATGTTGCTGTGTAGACTTCGTTGGGGAAGAATTTTAGTCAAAGGGCATTGTTCCTACGAGGGGGACGCTCATAGGAACAATGCCCCAAAGCAGGGACATTGCCAGCCGCCTAGCTGTAGATACCAATGTTGCTGTGTAGACTTCGTTGGGGAGGAATTTTAATCAAAGGGCATTGTTCCTATGAAGGGGAAGCTCCGAGAATTGCCTAATGTGCAGACACTAGGGTAAACGTTCTACATGGGCTTAAAGTTCATCCCAAAAAGTTGAATAAAATTACTAGTGTTTCAATGAACGTACATGCATCCAGACTTAATTTGAATATTTACTCTATCCTGTCAGATAAGCTACTAAATTTATTCAGAGAGCGACTGTTGGATTATGGGAAGGGAGAAACAGTCAGGCGACTTTTAATTTCAGTCGGTGAAGGGAGAGTTTTTCTAGCTGCAAGGCTTTGTATCATCAAGAGGACCAAGGGGGTTTTCTGTGGTGTGGTACAGGTCAATCAACAGGAATACAGGCTTTACAAAGGTAACAAGTTCCTGCCTATTTTGGACATAGTTGTCCAATGTTTAGTACTATTACATGCGATAAATAAGTTACGCAAATTATTTCGCATTTTAGTGTAATTCAACACCCATAATAAAACAAAGTAAGCCATGGGCACCCCTTCCACAAGACTTTACTTTTAGGATACAGACCAATAGTCACTTCCTGTCTCGTGAATCCTATGGACCCCCCCCCCCTCGGGCTACTTTGTGACCGCGTTTTTGTTGGTGGCGAGGAGAAGAGCTGGACATAATGGTGAGTTGGAAAAGGCTCCCTTACCACCCTCAAAGTAACTTCAGAGTAACATAAGAACGAGATGTGAAATATTAGTTGTTTATAACAAATTGTTAATTGAAGGATTCTTTGGTGGTAGATGTCTTGTCTTAATCAAATCCATATAGGCCCGCATAAGTTAAATTTACAGCCTATCAACAACCTAGCTTTATTGTCAATATGATCATTGTAATCATACATATTCGTCGTACATTTGTGCAAAGGAACACTGTAAAAAATCTGTAGATTTACATGACAAAAATAAAGAAATATATAAAGAAAACGGAAAAAGTGCTGTTAATTTGTTTCCAAAAATTGACAGCACTTTTTCCGTTTTCTCTTTGTGGATTTCACCTAGAGTCTAGTGAAAATTCACTCCAAATAGAGCGGTACTTCACACACATGGAATGAAATATTGCTCTATTTGTTTAAGAGTGAATAATATTAGATTATAGACACGTACACGTACAAACTACTAATTTGCTTATAATTTTAGTTTGTCATCGTTACTTCTCACATAATGAACGTAGGCAGCTGTTTACATGATCAAAATCTCCGTTCGGCCTTATAATTTGATTTTTAGGGTGGAATGAATATTCAGGAACCTAAGTATTTATTCCGACCAGCCTTTCCCCACTGATTTATGTCGGCCCGACATAGGTGATATGGCCTGTACTTATCTTTTAGTACGCAAAATGCGCTCTCAAGCTGCTGATTGGTGTCCTCTTGGTGAAGCAATTACTGATTCTTGCAGTTATAGTCTACAGTACCAGCCATAATCACAATCAGATAGATCACTTTGTGTTAGAGATATTTTGTAGTTCAAATCATCCTTTTTGACGCTAAGGGAGAACATTTAACTATTCTGCTCCATCAAGTCAAACGACTTTTTTTGTTGAGTATAATCATTAGTAAGAAAGCATGAGGGAGCTGCAACACGAATGTTTTTCAAAGGATAGTACTGAAAATAGCATTGACCTTCTTATAGGTAACAATTTACCCCCCCCCCCCCGAATTTCCTTTCAACTCTACTCTTACCGGTCAGTATCAAAGTTTACTTCTTGCTTTAAGATTTAATTAAAAAAGTTAGCTCGGCCTCAAATTTTTCGCCCATTACGTTAATGATAGTGCACGTGGAAACCCGCCAAGCTGGCTCAACGCTCGAGTTTTGACGTTGTCTATTTAGTGGTTAGGCTTTCCTTCAATTCTTAACTTCGGTGTAGATGCAAAACAGAATAGAGGGTTGTACATGCAAATGACCTGGCCTTTTTCGAAATATATACTTTTATAAACAAGTGAGGAAATACTCTTTGCAAATTTTGGACATGCAGTGAAAAAAGAATTAAAATTTTACCTACTATTTACGCTTAATTAATGTTCATTTTGGTTCTATTTTTCACAATTTATGGGGAGGGGGGGGGGGTAAAAGGAAAAAGGATTTTTTTGTACTTGTAATTTCCTGTGCTTGTGCTCTCTCTTTTCTTCTTTCCATTTTTTCTTCTTTCTATTTTTTCTACAGGTGGACTGATCTCGATAAGCTCTGCTTCTATCAGGTCTCCTCCACTGTATTTACAATTTTTTTTACTATGAATTGTTGTTTATGCATATATGACGTATTTATCAACTTACTCTGTTTTTCATTCTCTGGCAATTTAACTGTATCGATCATTCTTGTATGCTATGTGTCATTAATTGCAGTGGAAATAAAATAAATAAATAAATAAATAAAAAATAAAATAAGCTTCGATATATTTTCTTCTCTTAAGTTGAAAGCTTTCTAATGATATGATTTGATATAAGTCTCAAAAGCTTCTCATCATGAGAGTCAATGTCATTTTGAAAACACCCTATTCATCCTCTCCAACTGAACCGAGTTGAATAAATTTAATAATGTCCAACTCGACTCAACTGTTTTCGTCTAGTGTGTGTACCATGGGCGTCTACTTTAAAATGTGATTGTTTTGTTCATATTTCATCAACATAACACATACGTTAAATAACTTTTAACATTACTAAACCATCCAGTCCCACCAATAAACTAAGAAAATGGTAATAATCGTCCGCAGAATATTGCGTATCATAACAGTTACTACTGTTGCATCATTTGAAAAGTAGAAAAATTGGGTGAACAAAAATATTTTTGAGCAGCAAAGCATATAATTTCTTTATATGACAATCTTGTTTCGTAAAAATAAAGTTGCCAAGCTATTGAGTTTTTAATTTCTTACCATGGACTATCTCTAAATCATGGTTCTACTTCCACATCACACATCGGTATTCCATGAGATAGTACTAACGCTCATTCAGCCCCAGTGTACTTTTCGTTCTCACACAGAGCAGACGTACATTCTTAGACGTCTGCTCGTTGTGCATCAGCTTCGGGGTTTCTGTACGGACTACGACATATATACAAGTTACAACGCTCAACCTGCTTAGCTACTTCATGATCATTCAGCTGCACATTGCAGTACTTTCTCAGTCCAACCTCTACTGTCGAGTTGTGTGTAGGCCAGCTATAATTGTTGAGGCCTATTTTTCTGTCTGTTTCGACATTTTTACCCTCCGTTTCCGGGATAGTTGAAACACAGTTTTACCAGAACTACCCTTTTTGGTGAGAATTTTCCATTATACTACTCTTGCAGTTTTAGGAAAGGTAGCTTTTAGAAGTAGTACCTTGCCGCCCAATCGGCAATAATGCAGTGCCCATACAGGGTTAGGCCTAGGCCTATATCCTTTTCAAGGTAGCTTTTAGAAGCGTATTACCTTGTGTGCCAAAGAATTTGGCGTTCTGCCCCTTTTTAGAGTCTCACATATTGGTAACATTGAAGGTAGATTTTAGAAGCATTACCTTTTGGACGCTATATGTATACCGTATTATTTTGTATGCTGGGGCTTGCATTTAGCGTCTAGAATTTCAGAGAAATTTGGCCCTTTAATTCGAGGTAGCTTATAGAAGTAAACCGCAAATATTACCACCTCGATATTAGTACGGTGAAGGCATATAGGCTAGTTTGCTTTAGCAGTGTCGCCTTATTGCTGTAAATTTATTAGCCTACTTCACGAAAGCTTTAAGAAGTAAAGTGAAGCTTGTCATGGAGTATAGTCTTCTTGACTACCACGAGGACCTCTCAGAGGCCTCTCTCACAGCAAATTCAGCTCACCAATGTCTTGAGACTCACAGCCTAAGGGCATGGAAACAGAACTTAAAGGAGAATTTGATGTTAGGCAGGCCCTGGGAGCCATCCAAAAACAAATGGAAATAATTCAGAACCACATGGCAGGGGAAACATCGAGCAAACAACCTGGGAAGGAATCCCAGTCGGTTGAGCTCGATTTCGATCAGCAAATAGAGGAGATTTTGACTGACAGACCACAATCCCCTGAAGAGGATGTTCTGTGAATAGTTTCTAGACACCTTGATGAGGTGACTGATAGTCAGGATGAAGTTTCTCATGGAGTTCTTTTCCAAAATATCGTATCACAGTTAGAGCTTGACAAAAAGTCTGGGGATCCAGCTCAGGATAAACTGGCTGGTTTAATCAAATCTGTTCTTACTGAAAAGCTCTCTGACTCAAAGCTCAAAGAGAAATATTCAATATATGAAAGACCAGCAAATGTAGAGGCTTTACAAACCACTCAGGTTAACAAAATTATTTGGGATAATTTGAAGTCCCTAACCAGGTCAAGAGATATTAAACTTCAAAAATTTCAGTTGTATAATATCAAGGCCATGACAGCGATTGCTGGATTAACAAATGATATCTTAACCTTTAAAGCAAGGCTTGACGCAGAAACTTTATTGTCAATTCTGGCCGACATACTGGCTTTACTGGGAACAGCCAACTAGGATTTTAACCAGTTCCGTAAAAATTTAATCAAACCAGAGCTTAAGCCTGAGTATCAAAACTTATGTTCAAAAGCCACCCCCAAAACCACCCACTTGTTTGGGGACAATGTGTCACAAGAGGTGCGCAATATTACAGAGGCGACTATGGTTAGCAAACGATTGAGTCATTTTGCACAATGCCGCTTCAGAGGTAGAGGTGGAACTTCTGGCGATCTTAATATGGGGTTCCGAGGCAGAGGTCGAGCCCACGGACGTAACTTTCCTGGCCATCATTTTTTAGCCAATCGCAATTGGAGGAAAAGTCGCCCACCACCAGAACATGCAAAGGCTCTTTTAAAGAAGTAAAACAGAGACCAGCTTTATAGCAACTGTTGATTAAAAATATGCCTACTACACAGTAGCCATAGATGGAAGCCACAGAAAATTCGTAAGATTTTCCTGGAAGGGTCAATTATGGCAATATACGTGTATGCCTAACGGTCTTGCTTCGACCCCAAGGGTTTTCACCAAAATTTTGAAACCCTTGTATGCTCAATTATGGTCAAAAGGACACTCCTGCATGGGCTACATTGACGATTCATTCTTCCAAGCAGAAACTCGTGAAGAGTGTGCGTGTACAGTAAAATGCGCTACAGTTTTTCCAAAACTTGGGGTTCATTGTTCATCAGAATAAGTCGGTTCTAGAACCTACGCAAACATTAAAATTTTTGGGACTTGTTTTAGACTCAAGAAGTATGATGGTCTATCAAACTGATGAAAAAAATCAAAATTTAGTCCTAGCCATGGAATAAGTGGAGTCGAAGTCATCTATTACTATTCGAGAATTAGCACAAATAATTAGGCTGCTTGTATCAATGTTTCCTGCTGTTCAGCATGGCCCAATGTTCTATAGAAATCTGGAGTGTGTCAAAATAAGAGCACTAAAGGCGAATGCCGGAAATTACGACTCCAAGATACTCTTATCATATGAAGCTTTAGAAGAACTTGATTGGTGGAAAAAGAATTTATCACAGGCTCAGAAACCTATTCTCGTGCCTGACCCCTAGTTGGGTTTACAAACAGATGCCTCCCTTCAGGGTTTGGGAGCGTTTGTTCCAAAGATCATGTTGAAATCATCAGGAAAGTGGAATAGAACAGAAAAAAGCTTTCATATCAATGTTTTGGAGCTGTTAGCAATTTTTTATGCTCTAGAAGCATTGTGTTCTACACAGTGTGGCGTTCATATTCAAATACAATCAGATAATGTGAATGCCGTGACATACATAAATGAAATGGGGGGGGGGGGGCACTCATTCCCACTCATGCAATGAGGTTGCCAAGAAAATTTGGTTATGGTGCATCAGGAAACAGATTTGGCTTTCGTGCAGTCACTTGCCAGGGAAACAAAATATACTGGCAGATTCCTTGTCCAGCATTAGAGAATTCTTACCCTTGAAAGTGGACGTCATGACTTGGCCGATAGCGTCACGACTTGGCCGATTTTTCAACAATATAAAACCGCAAACAACAACAGGCGGTCACTGGACCATGTAATCTGCAACAATGTGGCTTTTTGTCAGTTGTTTAACAAGGAAGGACTTCAAGGACAGGATAAGTTTGTCCAAGTTTCAAGGGAGAGGATTCTCTAATGGATTATCGGAAAGCAATTCCACGGAATGGTCCCTAAGACAAGATGTTTTCGATAGAATTTCAGCTGTTTTTGGCAAGCCACATATTGATCCTTTTACTTCTAGTCTCAATTTTAGAGTAACCAAGTTCGCATCGTGGAAAGCAGACCCTAATGCCTTTGTCATTGATGCTTTCACATGCAATTGGGCTGACCATTTTTTTTATGCCTTTCCTCCCTTCAGTGTGATATCACGATGCCTTCAGAAAATAGAGAAGGACAAAGCCAGGGGGATATTCATCCTGCCACTGTGGCCAACTCAAGCGTGGCTCACAAAGTTTTTAGTCCTTCTGGCTGCATTGCCAATTTGTTTACCTCAAGAGGACGACCTTCAACGACTTCCCACAGTTTAAGTAATTCATCCATTTTCCCAAAAAGCTGAAACCTGTCGCCTGCCTTTTGTCAGGAAATATCTCATAAACAAGAGAGTTTCGGAGCAAACTGTTTCCATCATCTCAGCTTTCTGGGGAGATGGCACACAAAAAACAATATGATTCATACCACAGGAAGTGAAACATATTTTGTAACAAAAGGAAAATTAATCCCTTTCAGCCAAGCCTTGTAGAGGTGTTAGATTTTTTAACTGACCTATTCCTCAGGGGCCTTGGATATAGTGGATTAAACACTGTCAGATCAGCACTCTCGTCCTTTTTAATATTAAATGGCGCTAAAACTATTGGCGCACATCCGTTAATATGTCGGTTCCTTAAAGGGGCATTCGAGTTACGGCCTCCTTCAGCACGTTATACTACTACTTGGGACGTTTCTGTCGTTCTTAATTTTTTTGCGGGAGCTACATCCTCTGGGCTCTCTCTCTCTCTCTTAAATTTGTGGCACTTAAGTTAGTTATGCTGGTAGCGCTGGTTTCAGCGTAAAGGCTTCAATCTTTACAGCTTCTGGATCTCTCTACTATGACAAAATGTGATACATCGTATACTTTTACGATAAATCAACTTATAAAACAAAGTCGTCCAGGGTACAGCACAACAGTGACGGTCTTTTTACCAGATTACTAGGAGGACAGCAGAATTAGTGTGTACAAAGTCTTGGAACACTACATCACACTTACCCTTCCTCTACGACAGTGTTGTACGCGCTTATTTATAAGCTATCCAAAGCCATACAAACCAGTTTCGAGGGATACTCTCGGAAGATGGATCAAAACAGTCCTTGCAGCGGCAGGAATTAATGTAGGTGTTTTTAAAGCACATAGTACCAGGGCAGCAGCTGTCTCAGCAGCAAAACAAAATGTTTTACCAGTGGAGCACATAGTAAAAACTGCCGGTTGGAAGTCTGAATCCACTTTTGCTAAGTTTTATGACAAACCTATCAGTCAAAATGACTCGAGTTTTAGTTCAGCGGTTTGACTTCTCAAGGTCAAACCTATGTTTCATTCTAACAGTTACACATTTATTATAAGGTTTCGTGGTTAGAACCCTAAATTTACTACTTTTGGCAAATGTCGAAGCACATAGTATTTGGTGTTAATAATTTCGAAAAAGGATTTCGTTTGGAAGTTAGTTTGTTCAGAAAAATGTGCATAATATTTTAGTGCATTGATTACGTGGAAAAAAAAGTTAAGTTTGTGTTATTGACCTTACGTTTAAAAGAAAGAAAAAAACTCATTTTTTATGTATTGTTACGTTCGAAAGAAAGTTTGTGCAGAAAGATGTGCATATTATATTTGTTTTTTGTATCTTGCAAAAGGTTTTGCTTATGGTGTTTATATCTTTGTGGAAACAAATATGCAACAGCCAAATATGATGGTGAAACAAACCCATACTTATCTGTTGGTTTTTTATCTTTCTCGTCGGCTGCTTCACGCTTTAAAATCTCATGGAATACCGATGTTTGTGTGATGTGGAAGTAGAATCTAACAATTAAACGAGACTTGCCTGGAAGTTGAAGTTTGATTAGGATTCTACTGACACATCACACAAGCGGAGGGATTACATGCCCTCCCATAGATTATGCCCTCCCTTTGAATATCTGCAACTGGTGAAGCAGCCATCGATCTTTAAAGCCTAAGGCTGAATGAGCGTTAGTATACTATCTCTTGTAATCCCTCCGCTTGTGTGATGTGTCAGTAGAATTCTAATCAAACTTCATCTTCCAGGTAAGTCTCGTTAAATTGTTAGATTTTAAAGGGATGAAAATTTTGCCGTCCGCAAACGCAATAGTTTCTTTCAAATCACGACTCGGTTGATCTGGACTACATAGCTCTCGACGGGGTTGAACAATGGTCAACTAGGTTTTAAAAATAGATTTTATCCCACTTCAGTATTACATCAACAGGTTTTAACTGGGCTTATGATGGTTTCAAGTATGTAATGAGTGGGTTTTGATTGGTTACGTATAGAACGTAGTTCCACTGGATTTAATGGGAATATGTCATAACGATAACAAAAGAACGGAAGATTTTTTTCAAAATTCCATCTTTACTGCCTATCAAGGTAGCATCTTTTGTAGTGACCTTTTTCGAATTCTTACCTACCATATATAAAAGCCACAAAATGGTAATTTTAAAGTACTTTGTAGATACCTTATCTGTAAGAAATTACCTTGTAATATTTGAGAAAACTTTACTTGGACGGATCTAAAACTTTCCTGTAACTGATGAAAGTAAACGTAGGTGGTCTTTGGGGTTGTCAATGGACACGATTGTGTAGAGGCTATGTTGTCTTTGAAGATATATCATTTAGGCAAGCAATTGGCATGCTTTCAACAGCCCGTTAATTACAACACTTACTTCAAAATTACGACGACACTTAAGTGAAAATTTCGTAAGGTATCTACATCTTCGAAACATTTACTTAGCGTCAAATGTTAGGTAATAATACGTTATTTTACATCCAGTGCTAAACCTGCCGACTTGAATACCAGCTCGTCCGGCAAGCGACGCAAGCCGGCGAGCCTGGCCAACGCAACCTTTGCCTTGTCGTATTTAGCAAAAATAGTTACAACAAAAACAACAACATTTAATCATAACAATATTCGTTTCTCTTGAATTTCATTTTTAGTACCCTGTCCTAACATTTAACGGGGATGTTGTTCCCTCAGTGTGCATTTTTCAGGCAAATGAATCATGCTTGTTTTGTCGTTTTAACCTTTATATCATTAGACGAGTTTAATTCTTCATTTTTACTACTACATTAGAAATATAAGGTAACTTCACATATGTTCGTTGTAAAATGCTTTCAGGGTTGTTAAGTACGCTATGTGCTATTTTCACACAGAAGGATGATGTAGTAAAATTTGTTTAATGAGGTAAAAATTGATTGGTCCTGAAAATCACGGAAATGAGCAAGTAAGGGATGCGTGTTCAAGAACAACAAAACCGCTTATTTCCAATGCTAACTTTTCCTGAGGGAAACCTGGTTGTAATAGTTAACGAATGGGAATATGGGAGTATGACAAAGCTATTGAATGGCTACAGGTGAGCGACCGGTCATTAGACCCGGACAATTTCCACTCCGGGCGATTACCCCTTAGCCCCGACAGAAAAAATTGAATTTTCAATTTTGGGTATAGTCTGTGTTGAAATTGCCCGGGGAATAGTCCGGCTGGGAGTTTTCGGAGGGAGTCATCACAGGAAAGCTGGCCAAAGGAAAATTCGGCGAAGGGGGACAAATTAGATTTGTTTGCCTAAAAAGTAAAAATAATTTCCGAATATTATCCAATAAAGCCACAAAATTAAAATTGTACCGATCTTGCACGGGAAAGTTAAATGCATCAGTTGCTGATTTTGATGCACCAGTTTCTTCAAAGGTAATAAGCAACCCCGGAACCTCTTTTTAAGAACAACACTAAAGTCTAAATCTTACAAAATTTACCTCTTACTTCACTTAGTCTGATCCTGAATTTGACTTCAAAAGGCTCAGCGATTATGCAGTAATGCATTGCTTACATTTCTCGCGATTTGGCCTATAACGAAACGTGGGCAAAAATACAAAATACTTTAGCGCTTACCTGGAGGACACGAAGACTTGGAATAGCTCAGTGATAACTTTTTTATGCAGAACGATTATAATTAAATTGCGTTGTAATTAGTCCATACGGTTGAAACCAAGCACTGTGTATCCAATCAATACAACTATATTCAGATGAACTAGAAGTAGCCTTTCCCGAGTAACTGACTGCCTTCAACTCGCAGTAGCAAATCCAGACACAACTTTGTACGTTCGTTCTATATGGCGCTGAATCATCCGTGAGTTTTTTCCAAACTGTCGTCACGTGAACTTGAATGGATTATCTATAAAAAACACACTTCTTGCCAGATGTTTTGATCCAATTTACGGTACATCTCTCAATTAAAGATGTACGTAAATAACAGGAATAGATGCTGGATAACGTTTTAAAGGCAATGAACATACTAATGTCTAAGTACTGGTTCCCCGTTCCTTTAACAAAAGTGGGTAAGAAGAAAACGCCTGTTAAAAGTCTAAACAGGGCGATACCATTTAGCAGGAAGCTACTATTCAAACAGCAGCTCTTTTGTACAGCAATGACGTCAGCTTACGATTGTGGCGCCTAGAGTCAAGGTGTCATTCATTTGTGTCGAATGTTTTCTTTTTCTAATTGCGCAATTCATACTTGGAAACTCCCGTTCTATTACTGAGCGTGCATTAAGTCATTTACCCTCAGTCTGTCGAACAAACATTGTAAGACTACATACGCTCAAGGTGCGATAACGTGCAGTGATTGTGCATTGCCAGGCGGTATTGGGTTTATATTGTCCCAACCACACCACACGACGATTCATGAAATTATGCTATCCCAACCAGGGAGATGCAAGAACCAACTCACTATTAATATTGTTGTGTTGCTTCTCGCAATAAAGGTTAAAAAGAACTAACATGAACTGTAACACGTGTTTAGGCTAGTTGCTGATAGAGTGACTATTGCAAGCCATTTCCTTGTCTTTTTATGAGCTAATGGCATTTCATTATATGCAGCAGCCTATGTAATTTTTTTCCCTCGGAAATCATACACACTGGCGTAGTGAGAATTATCGGCTTGGACTGGGGCTAGCCTAATGTGACTATTCATTGCGATGAATGTGTTACAGTACGTTCAGTACAGTGTAAGCCTAATTTAAAATAGGTTATGGGAAATCTCAGTAGAAGCTACCATCATGCAGTAGTTATTAATGTTCTGGGTGCTGAAGCGTGTTTGCGTGGCCATTATTTTCGTATTTTACATTAACTAAGACGTCTAATCTTTTATTGGAAACGATAGAAACTCAATCAGTTGTTTTCTTGAACTTTAGGCTTATGATTTTGATATATTACACATAATCTTTGTTGCTGCAAACATTTTGCACATTTTAAACAAGATCCAATAAGGAATAAGCACAAGCATAAGCGCTCTATCGTTGGAACATTTTGTGCCTCAGGTCGGATAGCTTACTGAAACCATTGTGTTTTAAGACCTTGCAGCTTACTACTTGCGAGTGATTGTATTTTCAGCAAACAAAATTTAGTTTTGTGTAAATTTCATATCAACTGAGAGGTTTATTTTTGGGAGTAATTTTCACTGAAGATTTTCAGATATTGGCCGACATCGATTAGAATACCTACTGTCCTTTGTTCTTTTCGTTTAAATGTATGAAGTCGCGTAGACGATATAAAACCATATGTTGTTATATGTACTTTTGGTAGTGACTTTCCTGAATATATTAATTGAAAGAATTTGTTGTGGGCAAAGCTATCGAAAAATTGCTGGTAGGTCTTCGTTTATTTCTACATGTTTACATTTTAATAATCCCATTCTTTCCATTGCTAAAAAGTTTACTTCAGTTCACAATGAGAAACCTTGCTAAAGAAAGATCTCTCAGACAGCACTCACAAGGACTTCATTCCAAACGTTTCCCTTTTTTACATTTTAGGATAAAAGGAGTGATACAAACTAAGACAAGTCAGGAACTTTGGTCCACCACTGTGGTATAAATTTCATTGGCATAATAATGGGAGAAATTGATGTGTTTGCTGTATCTGGCTGCGATCTATTAAAATGTTTTCAAAAGGTGTTTATTATTTTCCATGTCCTGTATTAGAAGAGAGGTAAACGTCTGAGTAAGTAAAAAAATCTTACAAAAATCTCCGGAGAGTGATTCAAGTCCGGCTGCCCTGAGCTTCGTATTTAATAGTGACGGATTTAGAAGCTGGGTCTGAGCTGAGTTGACAGGGGTCTACATATCAACACATTCAAATGTCAGATTTCCTTGCTTTTGATCTTACAAGTGTTAATCGCATCCAAGGTGCCACTCCGTCAACATTTGATAATTACTATATGCTTCCCAGTAGCCATCACTGCAATTCAGCCGTGCCCCTAAGCAATTTTCTAATCCCCTTTCCAGACTTAAGTATTCGCAACTTGGTATTCGGTTTACCTGGTCAAAGCTTTGGTATTTACTACCGTCTGATGTCACTTCTTCTAATACACTGTTTACTTCAAAAGAAGGTTAAAATGTCATCTTATCTCAAACTATCAAGTGTTTTCCTTTCACCTGCTTGTCTGATTATTTTGTTCTTCCGCTTTTATTTTTCTGTTTTACAAGTTCTACGTATGTTATTGCAGGGATTCTAACGCACGTAATGTCCTTAAAGCTTTTTCTTGTCACTCCTCGATTTCTTTCACATTGTGTTACATCAAGTGTTTACACACTATAGTATACAACATTCTAACATTACTCCTGTTTTACAGAATCTATTTGTTGTACACTGGTTGTGAGATAAATGGTACTTTTTTGTTAAAAGAGTGAATTAAAGTTACATGAACGTTAATTTTTCTCATAACTTTGTTTTCGAAGTTCAGGATGGATAAGAAATGAAATCGGCAGTGGAGTAATGGACCCCAGGGGGTGATTCTTAAATATTAATCCCCATTGCCTGGCGCGTATCGTGCTTTTTGTCCATTAATCCCTTTACAACTGTTGAACAAAGTAAGCCAATTTTGGAATTCATTTGTTCCCCAATATGTGCTGTGCAAACTAATTGCAAGATGCTGCCAACGACATTTTTATAGGGGACCTGTGGCTGCAGCCCCTTTAACCCTGCCGTAACCTTGACGTGGTATTTAATAATATTATTGGAATGAAATATTTTGTAATGCATAAGCGATTTCAGCTCGCAACAAAGAACAGTACTGTAAATGTACCGGCCTTTGTTTGTTCAGGTTAAAGTTGATTTAAGACCTGTGTTTTAATTGGTCAAATGGTTTTTGTCCAAACAATTTCTACTACTCTGAATAACTATCTCCGTTTTATTTCTTAATGGAGTTTGTATTCTTGTTTAGTGTACTTCATACTTCATAATGATCTGAAAAGCTTGGCTAGATGACGGAGGCTAAATATTATTTTCTTAGAAGAGGATATTTTACTTTGCAAACAAACTTCATAAATGCTGTTTAATTTATAATGAGTATTGTCATCTATCAATATCCTGTAGGATTGAGAGGCATAATTATTTCCGCTAAAGTGTCTCAAGATGACATTTAAACCGTGATACTTGAGAGAAACTGGTTTACTTGCTACTTTCAATATATCTTATAAACTCCTAAAAATTGGCTGGGAGTTGTTAAAGTGAAGTCCTCAAATTGTAGTGTAATATTAATTTGTTGGTAACTTACGCAATGGTTGATGAAATCTGGAATAATGGACGAATACCTTCTCCAACCACCAAAGGAAAGCCAGAAACGTTCTGCAGGCTTAACAATGGCAAACATGCACTCAAAATTTGCACCATCACATTAACATTATTGGTTATTCGTAACACCAAATGTTGATAAAAGAAAAGGTGATTCCATACGTTACATACTCTAATACAAGGGGGAAAGACGCACATTCTCTTCCCGAGAGAAACTAAACTAAGAAAAATACCGTATCAAGTTTAGATCAGGAAAGTAAGTTGAAGTCAGCAGAGATGTCAACAAGTCTCCATCTCCAAGTCCCAAGTCAAGTTGCATTTCAGAGATGTCAAATCTCAAGTCAAGTCCCAAGTCTTTTGTATACTTTTGGGCGTCTCAAGTCTTTACGAGCAATCTCAAGTCAAGTCTCAAGTCTCTGTGAGCAAGTCTCAAGTCTCTACATTTTTATTAATACAATGAATACTATTTTAGGCCCAGGTTTCATATCATCTTCGGATCTAGCAAGAGTTGGATTCCTCGGTACTCTTCTGATGGCTTCTTGAACCTGTGAGGAAGAAGACTACACTAAAGCACTATATTCCATTACTCTACTTGGCCCTCCAGACGCAAATGCTGACCTATACGGAGCCTGAACACAATGGTAGTAGGTTCCATTTTTGCCATCTTTGATACCCGGTCACTAGTTGAAACACCTGACTGTCTGTTTGAGAGTAAAATGCTCTGACCACTTCACTATGCTGCATAATCTACAGTTCTACACGCACGCACGTTTATCATTTCAGAGTCCCTCAGTGTGCAAAATATTAAATGGACAAATGATGTCTTAAGTAATGTCAATATATGTATTGGAAACATAAATAGATTATTTTTACAGTTGATCGTGAACTCAATGAACCACCCTTCAAACTGTCAAAACTACCTTTATGTACCTGGTATGTACAGGTTTAAGCACTAGACGCACTACTCGATACTAGTAACATGCACATTACAGGAAACCGATTAATGTGTCTAAATCACTCAAGTTTAACCGTAGTGTAATTGTGGACTTTTGCTTTGCCTTGATAGTAGTAACCCGTGGATGTAGTCAGCTCTGTTATAATAGTGAGACAGAAGGTAATGATCATTATTGATCTTGTTAAATGTCACATGAAAAGTGGAAAAATAAAAAAAAATGCAAATTTCTCAGGAGGGGGAAATATTTCCCAGCAATACTAATTTTTCAAATATTTGCTAAATTTCCCTCCAGGTTTCAAGATTTTCTTCGGAATGACAAGATTTCCCTTCAAACGGAAAGATTTCCACGGAATGGGATTCAAATTCCACATCTTTCCCATCATGAGGACGTGTCACAAAATACAAAAATAGTACTTACTAAAACATTTTGCACAGTGAATCGCTATATTTGCAAAGAAACAACCTTAAAATTGACCAATAAAACTCAAATTACTAAATGCAATTTGTAAATTCTAATTTGAAATTTCGTGATGCAGAGTTTCCAGTTCAGCTTTGGTATCAGCACTACGGTATCGGATTAAGCAACTGCAATGTAGCAATGTCGTTACATTAGGAAACGTAGTGCAAGTTGCAACCAACCGTGCACAGTCTTACGTGTTTATCTATCGGCGTGACGGAGTTGTGTTGTGAATAAAAATGACCGTCCCGATCTTGACCACTCTCATAATGTATTGAGACATAAAAACATCAAATCTTTTGGAGCAAGTCGCATCTTAACTAACTTTTTGGCAAGTCTCAAGTCAAGTCCCAAGTCTTTTAAACCCAAGTCTCAAGTAAGTCACAAGTTCCCCAAGTCCAAGTCCCAGACTCGAGTCCCTAACTCTGGAAGTCAGTAAAAAATGTTTTATTAACTCACTTTCAACCCAAGCGGGCATTTCACTTTTATTACGGAAAGGGGTAAGCCTCCTATCTCCAGGAAAGATCAATGCATCTAACCAGTGGCTTCGTTTGAATTAATGCTCCATCAGTCCTGTTCAATATCTGTTGTCCAATTCACCCCATCCAGATCGACTTATTGACCCATCTTGTGTACTTGTTACATTTAATTGTTTGGATTGTGCTGCCTTCTTTAACAATAATGTCGCTCAAGGTTACCACTTGAGCAACTGCGAGTAAATATCCATGCAAAGTAGACTCACACTTACAACCTAGTTATACTGGATGGTCTCGAAAATCCCACATTAGCAACAAATGACATTTGAGTGTTAGACATTTTACTAACTTTAACTCTGAAGAAGGTTGTTAATGTTTGTTATTTTTCTAATGCTTTTTGAATCCATTTTTGGATTGGCTTCATCCCAGGCAGAGACTCCCGTGGTGCAGAACCCATAAGTCTAGTCTTCCAATGTTTGACATTCCACCACTCATGATTTCAACAATGTTTTTCTTATCCGTCTTTATGTCCAGCTGACTACAACGACAAATTACGGTAGCCACTAACGGTAGCTAAGACTCAACTAAATGTAAAAGTCTTAGTACTAAGTGTAAGTGTTTGAGGTTGGCTTTGTAGTTTATTAGCCTACTGCCTTGCACACTAGTGGTTCCAGGATCAAATCCCGATGGAACCACTTCGAAATTTTATGGAGACTAAAATTTGCTTGTTTGTCAAAGCTGTCCCCAGTGAAACTGAATGGGGGGGGGGTAAATTGGTGAATTAAAAGTGGGTATTTGTTGTCCGCGGGAAGTTGTTTGAATCAGGAATCTTCATCTTTGCTCGTTTAAATATCGAACAATGGTGCAGAGCAATGATCTGCCACCCTTTCAAGCAAAATACACTCACTCGATGTCGCATGAGGACGTTACATGGCGGGCCAGGCGCTCATTCACAATTGATTTAATAACGGGTCCTTGGAAACCAAAGGGCTTCCTGACTTTGAAACGTTAAACTTAAATTTAAACAGTCTTGCTCTGTTTTGATGCCTCTACTTGTATTTTGAGCAAACTGTAACAACAACGCGTGAACTATATACTAACAGTATTCTAGGAATTGCAAATTACGTTTAACATTTTGTGATATGAATGTTTGAAACTGATTTAAATCTGTTCAATAAATTACCCGGATTCTGGATAGGTACTAATTGTGACATTTCAAGAGTATAGCAT
>WURT03532880.1:0-21316 GCA_009936505.3 Holothuria glaberrima | reverse complement strand
TAGTAGTAGTAGTAGTAGTAGTAGTAGTAGTAGTAGTAGTAGTAGTAGTAGTAGTAGTAGTAGTAGTAGTAGTAAATGGTGTGTTTGTGCATAATTTTTATCTTACCCAAAATGTCATTTGGGGGCACCCGGGGGGCACGGCCAACCTTTAGGGGGACGTGCCCCCCCCCCTTGGCGACGCCACTGCATGGGAAGCTATGACAATACACCTACCGAATATACATAAAATTTCATTACATTAGGACAAATCTTGCAAGGGGATTCCAAAACACATTCGCCAATGACAATATACACAAAGAGAGCGTGGAATTGTGAGTAAAATAGTAAGATGGCGACGCCCATGAGCAATTTTTCTCCTGATCGGGGGAAAACTAGATTCTCCCAAAGGGTTAATCTCCCGTACTGACAGTGCCTAGGCTATAATGGCAAAAATGCTTATATTTATGCTTTTTAGAGACAGTTTTTGACAACTTCCCTCGAGAACTGTGGTACCTAAATGTTGGAGTTTTCGGCTACCTGTCTGTTATTAAAACTAGTGTAGTACTCTGGTCGGTGGGGTGAGCCATCATTAGCAAATTAAAATTACAACCGGAGCTGGCCACGTTTCCGTATTCCCACGTACACTATGTGAACTATAAGTACAAGAGTCATACGGAGCTAAACCTCCTTTGGTATTAGTACAGTTCAGTTTATCTCGTTTATAAATACATTTACATACATGCATATTATAAAACAAGATGCAATGGTGAAATGTAGACTTATAAACAGGACTCTAGAAAAAACAGTAGCATCTTTATCGTAGCTAGCGACCTTAAAAGTAAGATAAAGGAAGATGAATACAGAAACACGAAACACGCATTAAAGCCAGACGGAACTAGGGAAAAAGGAGGAGAGCTGGGTCCCAATTTGCATGGAGTTACGGCAGAGTAATTGTCTATTAAATGAGATTTGACTTTGTCTTTGAAAGTCACATAAGATCTAGAGAGTTTAATATCGTTTGGAAGATCACTCCAAATTTTGTAACAATAATTATTCAACAGTAGTTTCCCATGTTTAGAATTGTGCCTGGTAACTGAGAAGAGTGCATTATTTCTTGTTGGGTTTGGAACTTATGAGGACCTTCTAGGGTTAACAGTGTTACAAAATACCTGAGGCAGTTTACTATGTACATACGTGTATACAAAGGTACACATCCTAAGAGTGTGAATGTCACTGACCTTGAGAATCCCAAGATTGCTATGCAGTTTGTCTGTATAGGGTAGCGCCGTTGTGAAAAAAAGTTTTAAGAATTCTGTTCTGTAAGACTTGAAGGGGTCTAAAAATGGAGACACTTACTACTTAAAAGATTTCAATTCCATAAGAAATTCTGGAGTAAACGAGATAATAATACAATGGAATAGCAACGGAGAGGGGGAAGCGAGGTTCTAAGCGATAGAAAATGCCGCTGTACTTGACGAGGCTGTTGCACAGGTCATCGATGTGATTTTTGAATGAGAGCTTATCGTCGATCAGTCATCCTAAGTATTGAGCACATGCTGTCCTGCAAATTTTGGTGTCGTTTAATGTAAAATGATTGGGACAAGAATGAGCACCGCTTTCTTTAGAATGAAAAACGAAAAGGTAGTTTTGCCTAGGTGGAGAGTAAGTTTGTTGGAGTCAAACCAAGTTTTAAGTTGACTTAAAACGGCTTGTGCCTTACAAACAAGCTTAACGCAGTCTTTATCGTAAACGAAAACATTGTGTCATCGGCAAAAAGTCTAACAGACTCATTGGGGACTACATTACGAATATCGTTGACATAAATCAAGAAAAATAAAGGTCCAAGAACAGAACCTTGGGGGACACCAGTATTAATACCTGCATAATTAGATAAGACACCGTTAACGTACATGAGTTGTTTTCTTTTAGAAAGGTAGCTAGAAATAACATCATACGCTTTACCACGAATGCCATAACTGTATAACTTTTCAAGAAGAAATAAAATATTAAGGGGCCCTACTAACCTTCGTAGCAGGTGTACGGAATGTTTACGCCTCTTTTTCAGGTACCTACTCTTTTACTCTATTACGAATGCAGCCGATAAAGGTACAGGAGTAATACCGCCGGGCAGGTAGGGCAAAACTTCAAACTCTGACTCTTCGGCGTCGCAAATTCAGTGAGCATAGGGTTTAGAGATGTTCCGGGAGCACAATTTGTTTTCCTAGGGCCGATCAAATACTTCCATTTGAGGTGATGTGACCTTTTTGAAAAACTACTTTCTGGACATTTTCCTCATTTTTCTCACCATTACCATGGGATCGGCGGCACCTGATTTCCCCTGGGAAGCTACCCCTAGCACTTTTCCTGAACCCTAACCTTGATTTCAAATACTTTTGCAAATACCTGATTATTACGATTTTGCCCCTCCCACCCTAGGAAAAGAAATTTAGCATCCCGGGATCCAACTACTAGCCGACTAAAGGGTTTTGATGCTGTCCATTGGCTAGATCTCTGAAGCTCTGGGACATTCAGGGAATTTTGGACATTGCAATGCATCCTTCAGCTATCCTACCGCAGAATATACGATACGTTCCCCATAGAAAGTTAATTGTAATCAGCTGTTTGATTATGAGACTTCCCACGTAAGCACCAACCAGAGCTGTACATTGTGACTGTTTTGTGGCATTGGCGACCATGTATTCACATGTTCCACCATCTTATGGGAAGTGACCCTTTACCCTATTGATTAACCAGAATGACTTCAGAGAATCATTTGTATTATAAAAATTACACAGATTGTCGTCATGCAACTTGATTCAATGTTCATTACTTCACACATATAGCAACCACCTCCACGCCCGACACCCATACAGAGCGTCTTCCCAAGGAGTCTTACCACTTCCCCGGTCTTCCTCAAACCAGCTCCCTACTCATACGGCATAGGCGTAGGAAAAGGGGGGCAGAGGGGGGACCGCCCCACTCTCGATGGTGTTGGCGGAAACCCTCTTTCGCCCCCACTTTGGATGCCATCCTAGAACATACATATAGGCCTACCGCCTGTAATATACCAGTATACCAGCGTCCAGATGTTATCAATATTCCTTTCCAGGGGGCATAGGTGTACTGCAGTTGTTGGGTGTACAATGGTTGGCTAAAAACAAAGATTTCTATTTTATTTAACGTACAGTTTCATTTTTTAACATGAGTTATGGCATACAAATGTTCCTTTTATTTTTGTTCATTTTATTTATTTTTTTTAAATTGCTCTTTCAGGTAGAAAAATGCGAAAGATTTCACATCAAAAATGTATGTTTTGGTCTAGGGGGTAGGGCGAGGTGCACAGTCCAAAAATTGTGCCGCCCCCCCACACTTTCATATTGCTTCCTACGCTTATGTACGGCCAAATAAAATCCTTAACAGCAGTAGCAAAATTTCGTTACCGGATGTTGCTCGTAATCTCTAGTGTGCATCGGTAAATTTCTTTGCAACTAAGGAGACAACAATCACTTTACTAAACATTGCCTACAACTGCAGTTTACCTTTGAAACTTTTCCAGGTGCTGGTGGGATTTCCATTCTGGCAGTTTTGGTTTAGGCTGGGTGACCTGTTCTTTTTTATTATTATCAATTTTTAGTAGCCAGCGGCCACTGTTCATCTCTTCCTCTGTTCGGCCCTGGTACCAACTACCTATAGGTAAAAGATGTGTGTGAAGCGCGTCGAAGAAAATGGATTCAAAAGATAACTGTCTGCAATATTCAACATTTAATATGTGAATGTTATTTTTGTGACCGTTACTTTTGTCACTATTATTTCTTGTGACTAACTTTTTTGTGATAATCATTTTTTTGTGATGATTATTTTTCGTTATCGTTATATTTGTGACCATTTGTAAACATACTAAATATGTGGAATTGACAGATTAAAATCACTGGAATTTTATCCATATCACCCACTGTTTTGACAAATATTTTGCCAAGGTTTTGTCCAAATTTGAATTAAATTTTGTTCTAATCTTTGGTTGCTTAAAATTCGGGTGGTAATTGTATCGCTCACTGAGAAACACCATGATAATATTTTGCCTTATCATTGACACAATTTTGTGCAAGGCTGGTAATGATTCGGTTTGCAGTCTTTTTTAATAATTACTGATCGTAATGTAATTACCTTTTCATACGTGTAAGATGATCAAGGTGATTACCAAAACAAATGTAACAGTTGCCAAATTACTGGGTGATCATTCATTCTGCTTCAATCGTTCTCGTATAATCTTTACTTAAAGCAGCCAGGATTTGTATTAGCTGGACTTATGTAATCTTTATTATGATCTTATCCCTACCTTCGTGAAAAAATAGGCCAAAATACAAAAACTATGAAGGAAGTACCATTAAAGATATTAAACCGCTATGTCTTTACTAACGTTCGCTCAGATCTTATGTTTAGGAGCACATTGACAGAACTGTAATATTATCGTGAGTAATATTCCTAATCTAAGTGAAAGTAGTACCGGAATGTACATTAATCTCCATGAGTTAGAAATAAATGAAAAGAGGAAATAAACTGCCATTGGTTATTACACCACGGAGACATGACTCTCATAACGTTTGGTTAACATGTAGAAGAATAGCTTTTAGTCAGAACTCACTCTCAAAGTAAAATTTCAAAGCAGCAAAAGAGTGATTTAACTTGACGAGGCTCTTGTTGAATAGAATTCCAAAAGGTAACAAGAGATTACATCTTCCATTGATAATAACCTTTTTTCTATTCTACTGAGAAGATAAAATTTTGTCAAATATGAATCAGTTCAGCTTAATTCAATCATGACTTTTCGTATGCAAGGTAATAGAAAAGTGTCATTGATTTAATTTTTCAGGGGATCATACGTTGTAGTTCCATGATCATACTAGCTTCCTGTCTGTCTGTCCGTCTGTTTATATATATTCCAGATTTTGCAGCTGTCGATACTCAATAATATATATAAATATAAATATACATTTATATATTTTTAAATATAGCCTATGTATTTAATATATATCCAATATATATATATATATATTTGTTAACGGAAATACTGTATAACATCAGTGCTACAGAAAAGAATGGCTGGATCTCGAAAGAGATACGTGACAGCAGTAGAGGCCTTAAATTTGGTAAATAAAGCATCCAATTATATATATATATATACACACACACATATATATATATATATATATACCTTTATCAGTGAGCATCGTCATATAAATCTGTGATGATGTTTTTGAACAAATGCATGATCATGTAGGCAGCGCTGAGGCAGGATGTGGCTGGGCAACTGATGGTTGTGCTACAGAGGATTGGATAACTGATGTGTGGATTCTGACTAATTGGGCAATTGATTGTTGAACAATAGATTGCTGATAATAGATGATTGGAAATTTATGGTTAAAAATTGATAGATGGGCCATGACTGAACAACAGATGGTTTCATACGTGATTGTTAGCAGTAACGGATTGAGCTATTGACAATTGTCAATAGACGATGAGGAAAACAAGGTTGGGCGATTGATTGTTGGTGTCAGATGATTTGGCCATTGTTGATTGTCACGGCAACATTTTGTATCAAACAGATTGATAAGACCAGTCACTTTCCGTGAAAATCTTTACTGGTATACTTATCGTTGAATATATACAAAGGAACTGACTAACAAGGCTTTTATGTCAAGTTATGGACAGTGTGGTGCGTATGCCAGTAACTGATTGTTTAGGATTTATCGAATTTAAGAGAAAAGGAATGATACACTTGGCCAATCTGGAAAGGTTTCCTTAAATCTTTCTTGCAGCCTGAATGTGTCAAAGTGTAATTTGGGGATTTGTGAAGCTGACTTAAACATCCTGGTCATTTTGTTCCCCATAACTTGTGCCTGGGAATAAAGAAAATATAAAACAGTTCCAATCCCTTCACAGAAGCTGAAATAATACCTGTGTGGTTCGAAAATAGAATATCTCGAATGAAATTTGTAAGATTAGAACTACATGTACAAAAGGAAGGAAGACATGTGGAAATGAAACTAGGTTAAGTGCATTGAAATCGGTTTATATCAACTTTTTATGACTCGGCCGTGATAGCTGTACGTTTTGAAACCTTGCGCAGAATCGAGATGTTTAGAAATTTAAAGTCAATTCCAACCCCTGGCATTCCCAAGGGAGGGAAATTTGTAAAAAGACGGCCCTGAAGTGGAGGATGTTTGAAATGACAATTATATACTGATAAAAAAGGAAAGGGACAACTTTTTACATGAAATGCTGTAAATGTTAATAATCAGACAGTACCCACAATTGGGGAGAAATGATATTACGTTGTGTCTGACACTAAAGCATATATAATCCAAATTACATGTAGTTTTTGACATTTAGAAATAATAAAGTACGTGTATTTCCAGTCATATGTGCTGAGCTCACGGTTTGTTTATCCCCCGTGTATCCCACAGTCGAGTCCCATGCGGCATTCGAATTATTAAACTCGCTAATTATTTTTCGACAGTAATCGACGTGGGAAAACCTTGAGTTGGACTGTGGCTTACACCTTCTCTTAGGGGGAGAGGGGAATGTAAATAAACAATTTAAGCTGAAAAAAGCTCGTGGATAAATAAGCTTCCCTATATATTTTAACTAAGTCCCATTGTTTAGCACTTGAAGACTAAGTACGAAAAAGGTTGTTAATGATTCTCAGCATATCATCAGGTGTTACTTGGTTGAGTCTGACACAGTATGACACTGTTTCATGACTATCAATATATCTACACAACTTAGCACCTTAGCTACATAATTTCCCTATCCGCGACGCTTCTGTACCCTCCACAATTTATTAGGATAATAAATACTTTCATCACAAATACGGTCGCGTAAAGAGTGCAAAGGGGGTACAGAACAGGAATAGATAAACGTCTAAAAGCCTCACAATCACTGCTTGTATATGTAAGTTATTACTAGATCTTCCTGCTAACATCAAAGATAAGGTAAAACTGGTCATTGTAAGAGTTTAACTGGTAAGCCATCACAACTTAAGGAACACTTCTAACTATAAAATGTAATGTCGTGAGAAAACTTACTTCGGATTCAAAGTTTATCACTAGCTTTTATCATGATGTTAGCATTTAATGTTCCTCTATTTTTTATGCTGTCACTGATACGACTTTCTGCCTGATAGGCGTGTCTATAAAAAACCATCCAAGCTCTTTGAGAGGAAGATGAGATGAAGATATTCGGGTGAAAATTATGAGGGAGGAGAAGTAACACCTCAAAGATTAGGATTCATTTAGGCTAAGATGAAAATTTTGCTGATAAACTTAATCAATTCGGAACCCTGGAACTCTCAATGAGCCATTTCTCTTGGACCTCAGGGGTCCTAGATGAGCCACAGTTTTTGTCGTTGCTTTGATGCCCAATTTTGCACTGTCCCTGTCTCTTTGTACTCTTGATAAAAGCCACATATCTTTTCCTTTGGTCTGTTACCAACAAAAATGATGACGGTGATGATGGTGGTGGTGATGTTGGCGGCGGTGGTGTTGGTAGTGGTGGAGTTAGTGGTGGAGTTGGTGGTGGTATTGTTGTTGTTGTTGGTGGTGGTTGTGGTTGTGGTGACGACGGCATGGAAGTCCTTCTCTTTGATAAATTTTTATCAATGGTTGATTGTATGTACCATTCATCTGTACATTTGCTTAGTTTTGATGCTTTCCTAATCCAATATTAAAATATTTTTGACGTAATCGTGTATTATTTAGTTCACCACCTGTCGGCCATCGGTGTTTTGTGTTTCTCCAGTTTTTTGTGGTGGTTCACGACATACTCTAACATTTTCATACATGGAGCAATTTATTTCAGGACAGCAATGTGATTATTTCACAATTTGAACTTCTTCCTTGTTAAAATATTTTTCTTTGTATTGCTCATATCAAACCATGGTCAATATCCAATGTCTGTCCCTGGATTCTATACATGTATCACACCTGCCCCTTGCTTCTAGTAGATATATCACCTAGAAACCAAAAGGGTATTAGAAAGCCACCGGCTGCCATTTAAGAATTGCTTACAGTATTGTATGACGCTAAAATCAGAGATAACGTCTTTTTTAT
Source organism: Holothuria glaberrima (assembly GCA_009936505.3). Taxonomy (NCBI): domain Eukaryota; kingdom Metazoa; phylum Echinodermata; class Holothuroidea; order Aspidochirotida; family Holothuriidae; genus Holothuria; species Holothuria glaberrima. The sequence goes on along the minus strand of WURT03532880.1, from coordinate 13,229 downwards.
TCATCCCCTCAATTCCAAACCATGCATATTTATCGCAAAAATTCACACCAAATAGGAAAAAGGTGCCAATGTGTTCTCTAGCATGAACCTATGATTTGAACGCATTTTAAGAGTATCCAGCCGCTGTCCATATACTTGTATGCAGTCAAATCTATGTCCCTCGAAGTTGGAAATACTAGTCCAGTTGGAGTAGTAAAAAGGTGGTTTCTTCCCACGGTATGCAAGCGCACACATTATAAGTTTGAGATGCTCATTGAACCTTGTCTGATAGCTCTAAATGTTCCCTAGGAGAATGAGGTCAGAGGTGTCATACTGATTTGTTGTCGAATGGGCAGATTCAGTCCATCTAATTGAAAGAACAGGGTGAGTAAGATTGGTCTCGCTGAACCCTCATGTCACCATAATATTCTATCATGACAACCATGCAGATCGTTTTGGTGTAATATGTATTTTATAATCGAACACATAGTCGTTCGGAATATCATCTCTGGGAACGGAGCTTTTCTAGCCCTAGAAAAAACCTTTATTACCCCACAAAATTACGTGACTTTCCAAAACACCGTCCGAGAGATAAGTTGTGCCCAAACTGCCCCCCACGTCCGCCTCGCACACGTATGATCAAACACTCCTATGTTTTCTTAACGCACTTCTTGTTTAAGTTTTGTCATCACACAAAATTTAAACGCTGAGCTTGAAGTAAAATCAGTTATGAACCTACAGTTACATATGTACTTATTCTCCTGTTCGCCTAACCAGTGAGTCATGTCGAATGTTTAATTATTGCTTCTATGCGCTCATTTAATCGTGCGAAGCGAATTAACGTTTACTGCATGCTGTCACGTAAAATGAGGATAGCCGTTTGCTATCCTCTCGCAGCTATACTCCAGGCGTAACAAACAGATGCATGAAAGCAGACAGATGAATTACGTTAACGGCCGCGTATGTTTGTAAATATGCAATTTAATCACATATTTTATAGTTTTTACCCATCCTCTTTAAAACAGGAAATCTAATATTCTGGACAACATGATGGATATGATGGAAAAATACGCAAATAACTTGGAAGAGATTGTTGAAGAAAGAACAGAGCAATTAATTGAAGAGAAGAAAAAGACAGATAACCTTTTACATCGAATGCTTCCAAAGTAAGACGTAATTTGTTTTTTAAAATGTTTTAGCCACAATGGAGAAAGTTTTGATGAATTAGACAAACAAACCTTTTATTAAATGCAATTCAATCCTTCATGAATTTTTTTAAACTATCCTTCGATGCTTTCTGTGAGTACGAGGATGTGTTTAATTGTTTGAAACGCATTTTTTCAACATTATTAGATTCTTCTTTTGTTGTCAACACTATGAGGAAACATTTTCATTGATACGCACCTTTAACCCATTCAGCATTACTCAAATGTGTAAAAAAATCTTAGTTTGAAAAGTCGAGAAAAATGAGTTTAATGCTGAGATCTGATTTTTTAAAACCGTGCTCAACTCTTTCGGGTAATGATATTTTACGACATAAAACCAGCAAGTATATGGTTTTAAACTTTTGATAAGGGTAGTATTTCTCATGAAAGTTTTCCTTGTTTATTCCACAGACCTGTTGCAAACCAATTAAAAAGAGGAATGCAGGTCGTTCCTGAGAGTTTTGAGTGTGTTACCATATACTTCAGCGATATTGTTGGTTTCACGTCTCTTTCTTCCGAAAGCACCCCTTTTCAGGTACATTGAATATTCTTGTTATCATTTACGTATTTATAAATAGCCATGCATATGTATATATTTGTTAACCATTTTCCGTCCTTCAAAAATATTAAAGATGAAAATAATCACATTTTAGTAACAAACGAAAACAGGGCAACATGCCAGGCCCAACCCCAAAACCCATCGTTTCTTATATCGTTCGACTATCGAGATATCGCCATTCTAACAATGTCAAGGAAGATGTCATTTCCTAAACAACTGACTTGTAGCAAGTCTGTTTCGAATTATTCAAACTTACTTGGTTGCTTTCCTTCGTGCGTTTTCACTGTTTCTTTCAATACAAAAGATAGAAAGTGTTTGTTGGTATCAGTTTACGTTATTTCAGCACCGAGTCTATTAGTTCCTAACATAATTTTCTGAATGGAAGTTAGACGTCTAAAGGAAATAAATTAAAAAAAAAAGCAGATCAATTGTGAAATTGTGTAAGTAAGCGCGGTAATAATACACATAACGCAATGAAAGACCGCCTCGTAGTTGTTATTGATTAGAGTGGTAGCCTACTATTTCATTCAGGGCGTGTTGGCCGAATTGTTACGTTGTTTGACTTATGATCCAAGTATTGCTGGTTAGACTCCCTCGTGGGTTATGTGCATGCTTTATCTCAATTGCCTCTCTGCACCTAGGGGTTAAATGGGTACCTGTTAGGTATATTGTTATCGAGCGCTGTTTGATCAACTGCAACACTGGAATGATTGTCTGCAGACTTCAGCTACCCTGGCCCGCCGAGCGAACTTTGATTGCTCAGCCCCTCTTTAATGCTTCCCTTGAACAGCCTGTTATGTAGGCAAGGTCCCAGCACGATTTATCGTTGAGCAGGAGTAATAGTGTGCTGCACCTTTGAATAGGCTTGCCTAGATATTGGCGCATTAAAAATGCAAGTATTACTGTTATTTTTCGGCAACCAAACGAAATATTAAGGTGTGATTTTATATGTGAGGGTTAAAAATTTTACCTACTTCGTTTCATGTTAGTACAGTCTTTACCTGTGGAATGAACCCTTTCGTCTCCAATACCTCTGAAGGTATGAGAGTTTAGCGCACGTGTAAAAGATATTTAAATATGTGTTAATGTATCATGGCTTTGGACTGTGAGAAACCCTTTGTCCTATTCTAATTGTTGGTCAAAATTGTGACTTCAAATAAGAATTATTTTTTTTAGGTTCTATATACTGTTGCGATGCTATTAAGCCTTGATACAGTACGCTTATGTAACGCTATTCATTCATTAGGAGAACATTTATTCGTTTCGTTTCGATGCAAAATGGCAACATACTATGTCGTTAGATTAACTTACACCGCGTACTTAGATATGAAAAGAGTAGGGTTCTGCCAACGAAATGTCCTCCCAGATGTGTTGAAAAAATCAAAGTCCTAGCCCATTAGCTGCATCATGGTACATACACACCTCTTGATGTAAACAAAGTATTGCTTTTTATTTACTTCCGTTAAGAGGTTTAACTGCTTAGAGAATATACTTAATAATGCCAGCATTCTTCTCTTAAGCAACTCAGCCCAGGGATAAATTGGACCTATTTCACCTGTCAGTGTTGTATAAAGCCGTTCTCATGTTGGCAGGTTCCAAAAGTCAGAAAGTGGGTTGGTACCTTCACATTCCAGTCCATGTGCTATAACGCGATCAGACACCGTATCATTCCCGTTCGCTTCATTCACGAGCATAGCCTAGATCTGAAGATTGTTCAATCTTTATAGCATACATTATTAGGACATATAACAGCCAGAAAACGTCTCTGATAGTCTATTTGGAAGATGAATGACCTTTATGAAACCATCTTACGAGTGTTGGAGTCCCTAGTGACTATCAAAGGCGTGACAGCGAAAGTGAAGATTATCTGTATGACGGGAAACAGTTGTTTCTTCCCCCTGAATTAGGACGTAAAAGTTAGTATGTAAGGATGTTTCAGTTTTCCCTAAAGAATCAAGGTAATCAGTTGTGAACATTGTCGTAGAACTAAAATCCACGAACATACTGAATGTAATATTGACATGAAGGTTTCTTGCACGGTGTCATGAACATTGCACCGTATTAGTAAAGCGATTCGAGAAAATTATAATATGAACCACTCGGTTTTTTTTACTGCAGAGCAAGTCCAGCCTCATTTACAACCGCCACTGTAACGCTATTCTTGTGTATGAATTCATTTAATACAGCAACAAAAGGAAGCATAAGCTTTGTAAGGTTTTCTGCGGAATGGGTGTTTATTCCCACTGGTGAACTGCTCGCTCCATTAAGGAGTAATTGGATCATAACATTGCATCCAATGATCAATGCGTTCCTGAAGCATTCAGATGGATCTGTCTGTGCTTTTGTGAAGTTTTGTCAGCCGTTCTGCTTTTCCTCCAATTTGAAGTCATTTCCTCCCCCAATAGGTGCCTGTTTCTTCCAGTGTCTGTTTCTGTATAAGGGAGTCATTTTCTCCTAATAGAGCCTGTCTTTCCCAAGCAGAGTTTAGGAGTCTGATCCTCCCAGTGGGAGGCTGTACCTTTAACTTCCGGTCCAGTTGAATCTTAGAACAAGCACATGCTATGCTTGGTAGGTTCTATTAACAGTTCACCCATCAATTCCCCCTCCCCACCCCAGACAGACATCCTCCCGTCCTGGTCTAAGCTGTTTTATCGTTTATTTCTAACTAAATTCACCGCTCGTTGTGTATTACATTTGATATCACACGTGGAATTTTCCGATCAATGAAACGAACTCTATCTCTTATATGAAATAGTTTCACGTTGGCTAATGTCGTTTTTGTAGTTAAGCAGTAAACTACAGTTCATCTTCAGATAAATAAATTATGCGCCCAGTGTAGCAAGAAACCTTGATTTGTGTGAGAAGGAACATGTAGGCCTACTGTTATCAGAGATGCGCCGTCCTTTTAACACATTTTGTAAGTTAATTTAATCTTGTTGAAGTTGTATGTATACTCAGCATGTAGCCACGTACAAATCGCTCATGATGCAATCGTCTTCCTGGAGGGCAAATATGACAATTAATCACGTTTTTAGCTTTTAACTGATTTTATAGTAATGATAATGTAATAGTTATAAATTGATTTTATGGTTATGTGAATGTTGTTTCCAACAGGTTGTGGACCTTCTTAATGATCTCTATTCATTGTTTGACAAGATCATCAGTTATTACGACGTGTACAAAGTAGAAACAATTGGAGACGCATATATGATAGTTTCCGGTTTACCTTTACGTAACGGAGACAGACATGCAGCAGAAATTGCATCAACTTCTCTCCATCTGCTCGATGCTGTAAGCAAGTTTAAAATTCGACACAAACCAGACCATACCTTGAAGCTTCGTATTGGAATACATTCGGGTAAGAAGGGATCCTTTTCCACTATATCGGGTATCTTTAGTACCTTTTGATACTTAAGAATCGAAACGCCGATTTTATCTTCCATATCTGTTATACGAAAACAAGCAATGTTTGAAGACATTGTTAGCCATTTGGAGTATATATTTAATATGGCTTCTAACATGTTCACTTTCCTTATTATGTAGCCTATATTTACATGCATCTACACTGTAGATTTTATTTCTACTTTTTGTATTGGTGGTTGGCCAGCTAATAATAAACGAACAAATAAACGAACTGAAGAACAGACGGACTGACAAAAAACGAACAGAAGAAATACCATAAAGATAACTCGTTTTAAAGCTTTCGAAATTTAATTACAATCGTTGCATTTCCATTTCATCAAAGTGGAGATGTTTTGAATGAACAGTATCTTAATTTGGTTTCATACTCTGAATGTAACGATTGTAATGTGAAATGCAGATAGCCTTGAAGCAAAGCAATGAAACTTAAATTTGGTAGAAGCACGTATAGATTTGTTCCTCATAAATTACTCTTTCAGAGAGTCCATCGAACATGTATGATAAGTAAGAGTCTAAAACGTTATCTTTTTTTGCAATTTCTTAAAGATACTAAGTACTAATTAACTCTTTTGAACAGGACCTGTAGTATCAGGCGTTGTTGGCGTAACCATGCCCCGTTACTGTCTGTTTGGAGATACGGTGAACACGGCTTCGCGAATGGAATCTAACGGAGAAGGTAAAAAAAAATATGCGAGAAATATTGATTTAGCATTTTTCACGTTTTATTCATTGCCGCTGGCAGAAGAAATCTATATGTATGTATATAACACCTTGTTGGTATCAAAGGTCATTTGGGGCCACCAAAGGTTAAGCACAGGCAAAGTTCTCGTTAACACGATATTTCAAGATGGATAAGGGTGAGGGACCTTCTTTTTGCATATGGATGCCCCACATTTAGAAGATTCTCCCCACTGTTTTTTCTTTGTGGAAGTCGATTGTTATTTGACCTCATCTGAGGTCAAACTGCCAAACTTTTTGTAAATGTGATGTCTCAAAAAGGAAAACGTGTATTGAAAACATTTGCCTTGCAGGTGGGCACTAAATAGTAAGCACATAATCTCTGTAATATTTGGTGTAGGTCAACTTGTAAACATAGTACCTCAAGGGAGAGATCTTACATGAATTTCGTATCTCATACTTGGTACGTGGGTGTCTCATATTGAATACGCGGTTTCTGATTTTTTTTTTTTAATAATGAAGGTCCATATGTCAAACTGTGAATACCTTGTTGGGATGATTTTTATATTATTAAATATGTCTGGATGTTATTTCCGGTATGTAACGCCCCAAATTAAAAGCAGGATGCTGATATAATAACTATGTTAACATAGTATCAATCTGTTTAAACTTTGCTAATGGAATTTTATTTTTCTATACCTAAATTTAAGCTCAGTAACTCAATGAAACCGTCAACTGGAAACCACATTACCAAATTTTTATCCTATTAGCAAGGAATCTCTAAGCCTTTGGTTTCTGGTCTTAATAGGAAATAATGGCTTTTGCGTGTATCTATGGTAACTCCTAACATAGTCCACTCACCAGTTAGTCCCTAATTATCCCTTTAAGAACCCCACTTTTTAGTTTACCGGAAAGATTATCTATAGAGTGGCCATTGACTTTCTAAAACATGGATAGCATTGGACGATTAGGTGCTGTCGGGGTTTATGGCAAGCAAGCGTGTCACTGCACAATTCATAAAGCTACAATAAATACTATTGGTCACTCGTCTAGATTTTGCCACATTTTAGGAAACCTTCGTTGAACCTGGCTCAATATTTACTCTGAAGATATCATATAATCAGTCCGGGTGGTTCTCCCGTTTTGGGGAAACCAAATATCTCCCGAATGGAGGACACTTATGCAACACATTATACAGGCTTTCTGGCCTAACAAAGACAAGGTTATGCAAGAACGACATTCCCCAAAAACTTGCTTTTTTTCTCAAAACCAGCGATTGGGATATGGCTTTTTGGTAAGCTATGACAATACACCTACCGAATAAACATTTAATTCCATTTCATTAGACCGAATTTTTTTCGAGGGGATAGCAAAGCCCATTTGCCACAAACAAGGAATGCAAAGAAGGCGTAGAATTGTGGGTAAAGTAGACAAAATGGACAGTTGTGATTCTTGTTTGCTTTCAAGAGATAATGTCCTGGATGATTTTTTAAATTTCAACGATAAAGGGTAAAGAAACTTGCTTGAACAAAGTCGTTAAAGCTAGCCTCTCGATCGCTTTAAGAAATATTAAGAATCATTCATTTTTTTTTATTTTTATACCGGCAGCATTGAAGATTCATTGTAGCAAACCATGCAATGATCTTCTTCAAAAACTCGGTGGTTTCAAGTCTGAAGAGCGCGGTTATGTACCAATGAAGGGCAAAGGAGAATTACTGACTTTTTGGATCCTGGATCAGGATTCTAGGTATCGTCGGTATACGCCTTTCATTGAAAAACAAGACTCCGTGACACCTCTTGTTTTGCAGGTAAACACGCAATCGTCTGCCTCAATTCTTTTGTCAAGGGTATCGAATACGAAACTGTCCAACGAGAATGCTGCGCCAGTTGAGCAAGAGGAGAAGCTTTCACAACATTCCAGTAGCAATATTTGTGCCGATGGAGCAACTCTTATTAATCATGTAGATGAAACGGACAGTAATGTCCCACATGTCTTTAAAGGAAAAGATGCTGCTACTGAGCGAGACCCTATGCTCGCTTTTATGTCTACAGATAACCACGACACTTTATGTCTCAAAGAAAAAGATAGCCACTGTATCTCGATCGAAGAAGATAAAACTACCAAGGAAAAGAAAAATAGTAAAACTGACTCCGGTATCAGTTTTCAGAATGACAACAACAGGAGCACTTCATTCGGTGAATCAATCATTTAAAATCACCTGAGATTCTGGCAACAGCTTACAGAATGACCACAACAGTAGTACTTTATTTGGAGAATCAGTCATTTTGAATTTTGTAACGACAGGTGAAAAATACTTACCGTCCTCACGGAAGAAAGGAGAACAGTGTTCATCAAAGACTTCTATTGACAAAGATGTCTTGATCATGTACACTCTACTCTTCCAAAAGAGCCAGGAAAAATATTGATGACAATTTGCGTTAAACCGAGAGGTTTCCTGAAACGAAATTGTGTAACTGTGATTGCCTGACAACTTGCATCTCAAGAAAGTGTTTACCTTATATTAGTAAGTTTGCATAACTCAAAGAAATTATTAATTTTGACGATATTCAATGGGATGCAGAATTAGCAATAAAAAGAACACGTAGCTTCTTTCAAATTGTCAAGACCGTCGTCTTAACGATCAAAACAGCTCACGAAACACGTGTATTTGATTTGGGAGCAGTAGAAAGGGCTTCTATGATAATGATTATGTACATATTTATAAATATGTATGTAATGTCCATTCATGTATACCGAGGAGAGAAACAATAATTTTCAACTAGAATCAACAGGCATGACTGTGTAGCATGTCCTTTTGTAGAGATTATAAGTTACTTAAGGGAGAGAATTCCTAGTGTCCCTTCACATTTTCCTGGAGACATCACGTTCCATGGGATATCATTCTAGATTGTCCTTCAGTGTTCTACTGTAAGCCTAAACCGCGAAAAAGGAAATATTTTACGCAGCTGTTGGTGAAGAGCTGGTGCACAAAACGGAATAGAGGCACAACCACTCTTGTAAGGAAATGGGACACTTTCTGTTGTCAAAGTCAAAATAGGTCCCTTTTAACTGAAAACTTTGCACTTTCTGTCAGTGAAACAGCTTATGCATTGGAGGTCAATTATCTAAAGATTTTTATGCAATGAAGTCTTTTGGACTGGATTTCAGATTGAACAATGTCGTGCAAACCCCTGCAAGTTACGAAAAGGCGGGGCTTTTGTCCGACTGTGAAAGAACCGATCAAAATGAGTTTAGTTAACTTTGCATATCAGTCTAACTATACGTGAATGTACACGTATAAGACTGCGTGTGTGTACACGTATGCGTATTCTCACACGAACTTCCATGAATATGCATGTATATATAATTTGTCTACACATGGTTGCCATTGATCAGCCTCTGTAACCACGAAGAATTGATGACACAAAGTCGTTTTACACTCTAAGATATCACTTAATTATTACTTCTTTCCGTTGGGTAAATATTAAGTATGGTTATATGAAAGATATACCATTCTAACTAAATTATGCAAAAATAATAAAACCGTCTCTCAACTTCTCTAGCATCCTTTCGATCGCCACCCCTGCCCCAATACTTCAAAACTTGTCATAAATTTGCTTTAGCATAGCTCAAAATTAGGAAAAAGCAATCATCTGCTCACGTTTAAATTAGTCAGACAGTAACATTACTATGTTGATGTGTCTTTTTTTCATAAATGTAAACTCTTCATATTTACCCCGTTGGCAAAATAGGTAGGCACTTTCTCTAATTTCAGAAAAACGTAATGTGACCTGCTGTAGAACTTATTCATATAAGGTCGTAGAGCAAAAAGTGCGCCCTCGGGTAAGGTAAGCTACTAGTATTACAGCTTATATCAGCACAAATGAAGACAGCTAATCTTTGTGCCGGTCGGATACCCGACTAAGCGTACTTGCGCGTGAGATTGCTACATCATGCGTACAGCGTGTTCAGTCATCTATGTTATCAAGCCAGCTTCGTTGTTTGTCTTTTCTAACGTAAAGTCGGTCTGACGTCAATGTGCATTAGGTCTGCAGACCTTATGCAAATGACGTCGCAGAAAAACAATTGCGCCCTCGGCTGAGGTCAGTATGTATCATTGCAACTTACAACAAAAAATGCAGAGAGCTAATTTTAGTAAATTACCCGTAAATCTACGTGCGCGTGAGAAAAACATCGTTCACGTGCGTACAGTGCTAGCTAGCTTCATTATTTGTCCACTAACATGAAGTCTCGTAACGTTAGTGCATAAGGTCTTTTAGATATCCTCGTGTAATGAAACTACGCACTCAACGCAACGTTCTTCCTTTTTCTCGTTTTGTTCATATCAACATATGAATTTTGTGTTATATTATACCGTAAGATAAATTTATTTATTCATTCTTTACGGCAGACTAAGCTGACGTATTTGTTGTATTGTAACGTTTCGCACCTCTACCATAAATTGTATAAACTAAATTACACAATAAAGTTACATAATTAAGTTACATAATAATAGTAGCACAGTGAAAATATTATCTGTTCTTCTTTGTATCAATAATAACATTTATAAAAGTGCAAGGACAAGAATATTTGTTATTTACGGCATTTGTTTCAACACCACACACTTACCCTCAATGTAAAACATTAAACTTTTCTTAAGAATTAATATCAGTAAACCGATGTTAAAAACTTATTCACATTTGTGTACAAAGTAGATTAAAATACTTCTGAAGTGAAACACCCGTTCGGCACTGTTTGTTTGCAATGTTTGCAAACACACCAACGACACTCTAAACGATCTGCTTTTACTGAAAAATGAGATAGACAAACAAAAATTGATTCTTAGTTGTGTGATATACTGTAATGGTCTGCAAAATCAAAACGGAATTTCTGACTTTGGTAGACAAGAAGCGTTCCTTACGATTCTGTGCAACATATCCCTGCATTTACCTTATCCTCACAATTTTCTTTTTTGAAAAGTTTGATGTTTCCTCTCATTTAATCAAAGTTTGCTTGTTTTAGGAAATAATTGACCACTAAACCAGAGACATGTGTTTTTACATGTGTATACATTTTGCCATATATCCATTGTTCTTTCCTATCTGGGGACTTTGTTTTATTTCCGGGAAAAATTTGTTCCCTATTGTGATAAACAAAACTAAAACACATACCCGTCGAACGGCCCCTGGCCTCCGTAGATGGGATATTCTGTTATAGAATTCACAGTGAAGTGAATATTCACATAAATATCATCCTTCGTAAATTGTCTAATATTCCGCATTATGCCAAATATCTCCCCTGAGTTGCTCATTCTTCAATACATAAACAATGTTCCTACAGTTGCTGCTTCATGGTATAGATAGCCATACTGCACTTGACTATTCTGAACACGACATAGGCAAACCACAGGCAACTATGGTAATTTCATTAACGACGTGATTCTGTATCAGGGAGTTTGTTATATAGCAACTCCCTGGTTGTATGTTGCTGTAATTGGAAATATAGCAAGCTTTGAAAGCTTACGCCACATTGTAGGGTCTAACACTTTGGAAGTATCGTACATTTCTGAGTATATATCGTTTCAAAATATCAGATTTATTCCAAAAAGGTCATAGTTGGATATTTTTTTATAAAAATCCGTATGACTAATAGCACGTTTCAAGTTGACTGGTATGGTCAATAACTCACGAGGTAAATTACGAGAGTTTCTTACAGTATATTCCAAACTGTTGCCTGTAGTGTAAAACATACTTTTTGTTAACGAGGCAGATACTAAAAGGTGGAACTTGCGTTTACACGATTCAGAAATAACAGTGATGTGCTTAACCTTACAAAGTTCTTTGTGAACAGGTTTAGTCATTATTTTCAGACATTGACCATTCAATTGGGTTTATCTAAAGCAAATGGAAAATTAGGAAGTCCTGTGATGTAATAGATCTGCTTTTAAAACCCATAGTTTTCAAGGTATATGCCACCCAACTGGTCAACTGATTGTGACATAGGCCGAACGCAGACACAGTAAACTCATTAATTTCCTGTTCCCAACCTCATCATGTATGCATGCCTATCACATTACTGGTCAACAACATATTCATGTGTAAAGATCAATTAATGAAGGTTCCACGACTAACAAAGACAGGCATCACAGTCCTCAGGGAATGAGCGCCGTCTAATGAATTGCAACGTCTTGCACCACTACTGAGGTCCTGCTGCTTTCCTTGCTCCCTGTAAAAATTAGATTAAAACAACAACATGGGTTTATCCACCCTGTCCTTCGTTGACGTTGATTGCAAGAGTCTGCAAAAATACATCTTCCGGGAGATTGCTACCAAAACCAGGAATTTGCTTAGGAACAAACGTTTCGTTGCTTGCATGAAACAGCGGGTGGGAGACATTGGAAGGACACGTGATGGAAAGTAGCGACTATGTTCGCAAACATTGCCTATAATTCTTGAGTTTGAAATGAGAAGTATCAGAGGCAAACACTCCAGGCTTGTGAATTTAACAAGAAAGTAATGTAAAGGTGTTGATTTTCATCCAATATCTCCCTTGTCTGTGCTTGATAACTTTTCTTTGTATACTTTTTCATCATTTCTGTCTATGAACTCTATCTTTATTTGGATACAATAAACTGGATTGGAAATTTTTGTTGCACAAATGAGGTTCACAGAAGACTTTTCACCCAGGACTGGCCGAAAAGTATTGGTAAATTTCATTTTCGTTTAAATGACAGATTGATCTCGTTAAAGTTGCCAGCTTTTTGTTTTGATTGCAAGGAATGCCTAGTGTAGGATGGTTATGTTATGACCCTGGCAATGTCATGCAGTACAGCTCAAAAGTAAAGTGACAATTGAACGGACACAAGGTGGTTTCAGAAAACTGCATCTTTCTCTCATTCGTCTTGCAATTGTATACATACATCTAACAGGAGGTTTTCGTGCAACATGCATTTCAATGTAACCATTGGCTTAAGGTGCAAATGATTAAGAAATAGGAAGTGTTGGGGTATTGTTTGTGGCTTGAGTGGTCAGGAATCATTGTGTGGCGATGCAAAATAGACTTAGGAAATGGGGTTCATAACATGATAATACCCAAGTAGAACAAAAGAAAGGTGAGGTTTGAAAAACAGGATCCTAGCAAAATCAATTCAGCGTGTAGGAGGTGGATGTACACAAGTCAGTCAGTCAGTCAGTCAGTCAGTCAGTCAGTCAGGTTAGTCAGTCAGGTTAGTCAGTCAAGTTAGTCAGTCAAGTTAGTTAGTTAGTTAGTTAGTTAGTTAGTCAGTTAGTCAGGTTAGTCAGGTTAGTCAGGTTAGTCAGGTTAGTCAGGTTAGTCAGGTTAGTCTAGTTAGTTAGAGCACCAAGTACAATCACAGTAGGTTCCATTT
>WURT03532769.1:0-21316 GCA_009936505.3 Holothuria glaberrima | reverse complement strand
AGCCACAACTGGAAAAAAGGCCGTGGCCGGCTCGACTTGAACCAATTGGTTGGAAACTGGGCCGTTAAACCTCATCACTAACTAACTAACACAATTACACTCACCAGATCGTTAACTTCTTGGTAAGGTTATCTCGAGTCAACCAGTGCATATAGCGTGTACGTAGGTGCAGCGTAAGTTTTTCATCCCTACTCGGATCGGGCAAAAAGGTTGCTCACATCCAAGTTTTTCAGTTGAGACATTGAATAGACTAGAATTTGTGTTAAACTTTAACAAAAAGGGATCGAAAATGTCTTGAGGAGAGCCTATATTCAAAATTTTCTTTAAAAAATCAATATTGCCTTGATTTTTGTTGTTATTATTCCTGATTTTGTAAATTATAGTCTTGCTATTTACACAACAGGGATCAACTCAACGTTCCATCGGAAGCATTGTTTTAATTGCGTATTCAATTAGTGCCACCTTCAGTTCCAGCCTCAATTGCTACGGAGTGCTCCTTTTACTCCAAATCAGTGGCTTCGGCACCGGGGGGGGGGGTGGGGAAAATTGGCACCGAATCGATTTCTGAAAATTTCCGAACATTTTTTTTAAAATGAGTCCAAGAGTTGTTTAAGCTATAAATTTCTGTAGAGGGTGGGGTGAGGTGTATTTTCGACTGAAAGGTGGATCTATTTTCATCAATTTCAACTCTTCCTGACAATTTCAAAAATTTAATAAATCTTTTCCTAACTATCAAAATTTTTGCGCGCTTTGCGCACTTGATAATTATCAATACCGTCTCAGAGGTATTCACAAAAATCATCGGTGGATCTTTAGACCGTTTGTTTGTGTCCGTTGGAGTGATTTAGAAGAGGACAGCACTGTAAGAATGCGCGAGACATGGGAATTCAAGGGAAGATATATTTAATGGAAATTGAAATCTTTAACGAATTTCCAGGCAAAAGACTCGGCTCTTAATCACGAGTCCATAAGCAAACGTTTCTCAAGGGCGGGAGGGGGGAGTTGTCACTTTTCAATTTAGACAACACATCCTTCCCTCTCACAAAACGAAAACTAAAAATTTACTGAATTATGAGAATCTTTCAGCATATGATCAGTTCGAAAATTTGCCAAAAAAATGGCAACATTTTACATCTAAGCCAGTGACCTTAAACCAACAAAAATTCTCAAAGAGGAGGGGGAACCCCTGCCCTTGGACAGCTCTCCTAGGATGGGACCTACACGCGGGGACGAAAGAGGATCCGCCGCCTGGTGTACAATTTACCCTGAGTTTGTAGGGGGAATGAGGTAGGGTTACAACATAATTTGAAGTCCCCCACCCCTATCACCAACTCTTGGCCGGGCCACTGGTCCGAACATGACCAAAGTATTACTGAATCAGGACGGCACAGTGCAAAGGTTCATCTTTTTTTAGTTTACATACTTTAACCGAAAAATTCATTTCATGATGAACTCATGGTTATACCAACAGCCTATACTTGAAAATTGAAGCTTAAATTTTTAACTCGTGAAACAATAATAGTAGCTAGTATGTTGGGTGCAAGGAATGTATGTTATTTTTCAGATTTGCCCGTCAGGAGGGGGAGGGGCAAAAGCCTCCCGACTAGGATTGAGTGTAAAATGTCATTCCATTGCTACTTAATACAGGGAGTGTTCTACGTTGTTAAGATTTCTATCTTTTTAGAGCACTTCATTTCACAACTGCTTGATTGTGTAAATTAAATTTAACTTTACCTTGTATATACATGTGTTTATCTGCTGTTGTGAAGAAACAAATACATAAAATGAAATATATCTATACTCAAGTGTCGATTCGAGTGCTAATTTTTGCTTTTTTTAAAACTAGAATTAGTTCCAGTGTTGTAACGAGTGACCCTTAGGAAAAAGTCACACGTCAAGTCAAGTCAACGGTGGTCGAGTCACAGGTCAAGTCATTCGTCACATCGCTCAAGTCAAGCACATTTCAAGTTACGTTAAGTCGAATGTCTCCAAATACAATTCTAGGACGGTAACCGACTGGTCTTTTTTCCACCCCTTGTCTGAAGTTGATCTAAAAAAGCTCATGTAACCTTGATCCAATACCTACATAGCTCCTTAAGAAACATGTTGACATATTTGCTCCAGTTTTGACCAAAATCATAAATCTATGGCTAACATCTGGGGTTTTCCCCCTGAATGGAAAACTGTCCATCTTACTCCACTGCTAAAGAAGGCTGGTCTGGAGAAACTTCTGTCAAACTACAGACCTGTCAGTAACCTACCATGTATATCCAAATTATGTGAGCGGGCTGTAGGTACTCGGATGAGCATGCCAGGCAACATTCATTATTGCCAGTTATGCAGTCCGCCTATACTCAACCGAAACTACACTAGTTTAACCGGTCTAGTCCACCCCTCTTCGGTTCATTGTCTGGCTTCTTTCCTATGTGAGCCCCACGACCTTGATGGGGGCGCCTTTCCTGTAGCCTTTTTCTATTGCCCCTAGTAGACTTGCAACAATGTCTACACCTACCACCCCATCCATTTTAACCCCATTTTTTAGAATGCATGTGCAACCAATTGGGGAAACACGAACAAAATGTTGTGTCATAAGCCTTTTAAGTGTTTGCTTCTGGTAAGGCCACTGTCACGGGTTAGTTTTAAATCTGAGAATAAATGGCAAAAACTAGAAAACACTGGTTTGGTGTTTTAAATTATATAATTCTTCTCCGTCGGGGTCTTGCGACGATTCTTTCAGGAATATATGTACAAACAAACAATGTGGAACGATACTTTTACAACGTCTATACTACGGCCTGTGTCGATTAACCCGCGTCTACGTCATGGGCGGAGCCGTCTGTATAGTGCGGCCCGTCTATAGGTGTAGGCAGCCCAAACTTAGAAACGGTACATCTGGCCCTGTAAATTCATGAAATAATTACAGTGAAGGTGCGGGCCATTGCTTACTCAATTTAGCAATACAATTTACTCAATTGGCAATATATTTCACAAACTTGTTCACGTTACTTAGTAAAGTAATAAGCAGTACTTACAGGTACCCGGAGGGAAATAAACGGCGCTATCCTGGTGAGGGACGTTACAACCAGTCGAAACGGCCTTACTACTACGTTAAAAACTACATTTGAAATTGGCTCGGCGCGAGCACGGTACTCGCTGACCAATACTTAATTCGCCCGTCTCCAAAATCCTTCAACGTTGACGTCTATACCTCAGACTTTTGAGTTTCCCTCACCAGTATGCGTGTTTCTTCGTTGCATATGGAGATGGAGATTACGTAATCAGAAGCGGTAGGAATTTAACAGCTACAGAGCACAAAATGAATATTCATGAGGAATGTTGTCTATAATATAATATACTGTGACATTTACTCCTTCTTAAGACAACTGACATGTCCTTAATGAATAAGTATTTACAACATATACGGTCACATTCGAGGAATACATTCAAACATAAGTCACACTTTACTCTGGACGTCGGCTCAAAAAGTCGGCGCCTACATTATCTCTACCCTAAATACATCGAACAATATACCGATACGGTTGTAGACTCAACGCCCATCGTCACACAAGTGCGTTTTTCACTTGAGCAGTCTGTAAATAAGCTAAAGGATTGTGATCAGTTTCTATGATAAATTCTCTACCATAGAGATACAAGTAGAATTTTGAAACAGCCCAGACAACAGCGAGGCATTCTCTCTCTATAACAGAGTAGTTTCTCTCTCGTAGCAAAAGTTTCCTACTACCGTAACAAATTGGATAATAATAACTGCCGTCCAACTGGAGCAATACGGCCTCTAAACCTATGTCAGAAGCGTCAGTTCTTAACACGAAGGTTTTTGACGGGTCCGGGTAGGTGGAGAATAGGTGATGAGGACAATCGCGATTTCAACGTTTCAAATGCCTTTTGTTGCGTCTCCTCCCACTGCACCTCCCTAGGTCCCCTCGATCTGGTCAGATCTGTCAATGGAGCTGCGATAGCCGCGAAATTAGGAATAAATTTCCTTTAATAATTTGCTAGCCCATGAATGATCTCACTTCCTTTTTGGTCCTAGGTTTCTCAGCACATAAAGATTTTTTTTTTACTTCTGCTGAGGCTTGACCACGCCCTCTCCCACAACATGCCCAAGAAAATCTAGTGACGAAAACCCTATATGACATTTGCTGGGACGGGCTGTAAGTCCAGCTTCTCTTAATCTCTGTAAAGCATCCCTAAGTACATTTAAATGTCTCTGCCACGTGTCTGTATAAATTAGAAATAGCAGGTAGAACGGACACCGGTCGGTAATTTGAAAGATCATCAACATAACCACATTTGTAAATAGGAATAACCTTAGCAATCTTTAAGCTCATTGGGAAAAACACCTTCTGAGAAAGATGTTCAAAATATGTGTAAAAGGACCAACAAAATCATAAATATGTTTTAAAACATCATTAGTAAGGTCATCGTAGCCCGAAGAATTTTTACTTGGTAAGCTATGAATAGTAATAATCACTTCTTCACGACTCACTGGGTATAGGATAAAAGTATCCCGTACATTGACATCACTGAGATAAAAATGAAATTTCTTAGTAGGGGCATCTATTTTACTGGCAAGATTTTCACCAACAGATGTAAAAAACTGTTAGGCACAATTCTGTATACTACTGGGATCGTTCTGCCTCCCAGTGAGTTTACTACAAATCCCAGTATCATTCATGTTGCTGAACCCTCTGTAGCCAATATGCTATTTATTCCTGACCAAATCTTCTTACTATTTGCTTTGTTTTGATTGAAATAGATCTCTTTAGCCTTTCAAACTACAGCAGTTAGCTTGTTCTTAAAGTTGCGATAACGTAATGAATTATGATGGGTGAGACTTCGTTTATATGCACAATACAGTACATTTAATCTACGAATGGACTTTAATATACCGGAAGTAATCACCACGTGATTTCTGCAAATTTTTCTTAGGCTTAGTTTGTCTTATTGGGCAATTTCTATGGAATATATCACAAAGTTTATTGTGGAAAGTTGTATAAACTGATTGCGCATTATTGTCGCCCAGAACATCCTGCCAATCCGTAGAGTATAACTCTAGTTTCATGTTTAAGATGTTGGATGTACTGGTATCATGTTTAAAAGTGTATACATTTTTAACATTTCTTCTAGATGGTCTTAAATTTTCACATATAGCAACAATAGGGTAGTGGTCAGATATACCAGTTCTAATGATGGAAGATTTATTTACAGAATTAGTGTTTGTAAAAATATTATCAATAAGGGTGGCAGACACCTCTGTTAATCTGGTAGGCTTATCAATGACAGGGTAAAATGAATATGATGAAGAGTGTTTTCGGACATGTTCGCACTTTGTCTAGAAAGTAGGTCTATATTAAAATCCCCGGCTACAAAGCAGATGTTGCGATCAACATTCAAGTAATTCAGAATGTCACTAAAATCATCAACAAATGCATTCACATCCTCTCTTGGTGGGCGGTATATAACTCCTACGACATTTTTGACGCTTTCGTTTGCTGGAGTGGCACTAGGTCAACCTTTGTGAAACTTTCATCATTCTCACTTACCTCCTGATCAATCACCTTTACCTTCATCATTGCAACCCTTTCATTAGGTTATTCAGATCTCCCTGGGTCAGTCCCACTAGTTCGTGGTACATACCGTTTTAAGAGATTAACATGAAATGTCTTTTCTAGACCATTAAGTTGCAATCGATAATCATTTACCCCAGTTTTCTTCACCACTAAAAGGTCCCTTCCATTGCATCAACCATTTGTTTTGATTTGTGGGTAGCAATACTAGAACTAAGTCCCCCACTTTAAACCTGCGATCCTTTGATCGAACATTATAATACTTTTGATACCGCTTTGCTGACTTAGCCAACTCTTCCCGTGCTAATTTGCATGTAGCTTTGAGTCGTTCCCTCAGATCTACTACGTACTCATATGTGGTCCTAACTTCTTCGTCCACACTCTCCCCTGACCATAATTCCATGAGAATACTTACAGGGCCACGAACAGTTCGACCATACAATAACTCGAAGGGAGAAAAGTAAAGGCTCTCCTGAGGAGCTTCCCTATACGCAAACAATAGTGCCGATAAGTCCCAGTTTTGTGGTCTCTCACTACATAACTTCCTCAACATATGCTTAAGAGTACCATTAAACCTCTCAACGAGGCCCTTACACTGGGGGTGATAAGGTGTGGTGTTCAACTGTTTCACCGACAACAACCTTCCTACTTCTTTCATAACATTAGAAGTAAACTGCGTACCAAGATCACTGAGGATTTCCTGAGGAACTCCAACCCTAGAAAATATTTCTAATAAGGCCTCTGCCACTCTCTCTGTCTCTATACGGGGGAGTGCCACTGCCTCGGGATAACGGGTGGCATAATCTACTAAGGTGAGTATAAACCTATTCCCATTTCCCGTAACTGGCTGAAGAGGTCCTATGAGATCCACCGCTACCCTTCTAAAGGGGGTATCAATTAAGGACATATCCTCTAGTGGTACTCGGGTGACCTTCCCTTTAGGAACAGTCCGCTGACAAACATCACACGAAGCGCAATACCTACGAGTATCTCCGTGCACCCCTGGCCAATAGAAATTTGCCATAACCCTATCCAGACTTTTCTTTACTCCTAAATGTCCAGCCATTATGGCGTCATGAGCCAATTGTAAAACTTTTTTCTCGGTACACACTCGACTCAACCAACTGTTAGAAAATTCCACCCTGCTGAACTTTTTGCGACATGAATTCGTGATACAAAATTCCACGTACTATGATAAATTTGACCTGACTACCTCGTTTAATTACTGGTTCAGCATCACTTTCGGCCAATTTCCATAGTTTACTCAATGTTTTATCCTCCGTCTGAGCTCTACGGACATCATCGGGAGAAGCATTTACTGCTTGTCCCTCAGAAATCTTTAAGGGATTCAATGGCTTTTGTTTAGCTTTCTTCTGACCCCTAGTTTCTGCCGCTGCAGAATCCGACTTTGTTTTGTTCTGAGCTCCTTTATTACTATTCTCAATTTCTAATACTGTTGGGGGTTTCCATGCATAATTGGGATCGCTCGGATCTCTTGCACCCTCAACATTTCCAGTAATTATGTCATATAAAGGACGGTTCATACACAAAGCTTCAACGGTACCTTCAAAGTAAGGTGAACTTATTGACACCTGAGCTACAGGTACATTCCTGACTGTACCGTCAATCAAAACACACCTTTGAGTAAGACCAAGCATTTGATGCGATTGTACTAAGTCTTTCTTGACTACAACATTACTGCATCCACTATCTCGAAGTACACCTACTAACATGTTATCAATGACACCTCGACAAACGGGCATGCACTTTTCGGAAATTCAAGCAGCAGTAACAACTGGTAACTTATGACCACATGATAATTCCACCGAGTCACTTGCCTGATTGTGACACCCACATAAATTTGGTTTAACATTTAAACGCAATGCTGCAGACTCAATATTCGACTCAGTTTGAGTACCATTTGATTCGGCACTAACTTTTACGGCTGCACCCTTTTCACTCGGTGTTTTAAATTTTCTCTTACATCTTTGGCTTAATGCCCGATCTTTCCGCAGACATAACACCTTCTTTTCTCTTTGACTAAGGGATCAAAATTATTTGCACCTTTTTCTTGCGAGTTTTGATTTTCATTGCCAATCAAATTTGCTTCATTACTTTCGTTACTGCTACCTGATTTCCGCTTACCTCCTTCATAGGTAACATGTGCCTCCTTGTACCTGTCCGCCAGAGCTGCCATTTCTGAAGCCGTCTTCGGACTTCTTTCTTTCAGGAAAATTGCCAATTCTTTGTAACTGGACAAGAATATTTGTTCCTGTGTAATTAAATCAGATAAACCATCATAAGTCTTTGGTACATTGTGCTTAGCTCACTCCATCGATTTAAATACACTTTTATTCTTTCACAACATTGTGCATAAGTTTCTTTTGCACCACATTTAGAAGAACGAAGCTTTTGCCTATAACATTCTCTGGTTAAAAAAATCTACTAAGGAGTGCAGTTTTCAACTTGTCAAAATCCTTTACCTCACTAATTGGCATTCTAGAATACACCTCTAACGCCTGGCCGGTCAATAAAGTTCCCAGCGAAGTTGTCCATTGTGACTGGGGCCAACCTGCGAGAGTTGCGAACCGTTCAAATCGGAACAGGTAAGCATCCATCTCATCCCGGCCGTCACGAAACGATGGTAACTTAGGTAATTTAGCCTCTATCGTTTGACTATTATTACCATCTGTATCACTTCGTTGTCTTTCTTCTAACAATTTTAATTCATACTCTTTCATATCTTTCTCATGTTGACGTTGTTTGTCTTTTTCTTCACGTGCCTCTTTTTCGAGTTTCGCACGTTCTTTTTTGTCAATTGTTTCCCTATTATTAGCGAAATCTAACAGGTCCTGGCCAGATAACCCAGTTTCTTTTCCTTATTTGACGTACTTTTCGCACTCCATGCTGAGCACTACCCTACAAATAATTGAAGTTAAAAATACTTTAATGAGCAACACAGCTCCTTGAATCACGCCAAACTGACTTCGTACTGAATATTCTTATTACTTGTAGCAGAATACATTAGAAAACAAAGTCGTTGTATCTTCTCATACAATAATATTTTAACTTTAAACTTGCTACATATCAATGCAGAACAATTACAATTTTTCCCGAATAAAACAAAAATGCAGTCACCGTTCTGACAGCCACGAAAATACATGCATATATTTCAGGTTCCTACATAGGCCCCCAAATGTCGCGGGTCGGTTTCAAACCTGAGAATAAATACATGTGGCTCAGACTGCAAAAACTAGAAAACACTGGTTTGATGTTTAAATTACATAATTCTTCTCCGTCGGGGTCTTGCGACGATTCTTTCAGGAATATATGTACAAACAAACAATGTGGAACGATACTTTTACAACGTCTATACTACGGCCTGTGTCGATTAACCCGCGTCTACGTCATGGGCGGAGCCGTCTGTATAGTGCGGCCCGTCTATAGGTGTAGGCAGCCCAAACTTAGAAACGGTACATCTGGCCCTGTAAATTCATGAAATAATTACAGTGAAGGTGCGGGCCATTGCTTACTCAATTTAGCAATACAATTTACTCAATTGGCAATATATTTGACAAACTGGTTCTCGTTACTTAGTAAAATAATAAAACAGTACCTTCGGGTACCCGGGGGAAAATAAACGGCGCTATCCTGGTGAGGGAAGTTACAACTCGAAATAGCCTTACTACTTTAAAAACTTCGTTTGAAATTGGCTCGGCGTGAGCACGGTACTCGCTGACCAGTACTTAATCCGCCCGTCTCCAAAATCCTTCAACGCTGACGTCTTTACCTCAGACTTTAAGGTTTCCCTCACCAGGATGCGTGTTTCCTTGTTGCAAGATGTTCGGCAACTGCCCGAACTGCCCGACACACCCTGCAACTCTTCCCACTTATGGAGACTACGTAATCAGAAGTGTTAGGAATTTAACAGCTGCAGAGCACAAATGAATATTCGTGAGGAATGTTGTCTATAATATAACTTCTACTGTGACAGCCACAGGGTTGAGTACGTCCATTAATGAGACCAAAATACAAAACATTCTGTCCATTGTTCTCGTTGAGGTTGCCATTCTACTCTGATTAAAGTGAAATAGCTAATTGCATTGCGTTGGAAAGTTCAAGATTTTGAAAGGGAATATTTTATTCTAAAGTCCACATAGTTGTTTAAAATTAGACGAAGCCATTCTACTCTGAGTAAAATTAAATAACGAATCGAATTGCATGTGAAAGTTTAAGATTTTGAAAGGAAAATGTTTCTTCTAAAGTCCACATGGTTGTTTCAAATTAGACAATTTATGTTTAAAGATCGAAAATGTTTTTCATAAAAGTGCATTGAATCTTGACACTTGATCTGTAAAAACTATGAAATGAAAAAATGAAACTGCTTAAAGGGTATAAGCAGATTTCCCAAACTTATATTGAAACAACAGCTAAACCTTTTAATTTTTTTTATTTCTCTTTCATCTTTTTTGACATTAGCTTAAATATTTCATATTCAAGGTAAACCAAGGAGTTACTTCTCATATATTTAACAATTTAGCGAGAAAAATATTGTCACATGGTTCTCAGGAGCCATTCCAGAAATAGGGTAGACGACTACACTAATCCAAATTGCAGTGACTGCATTTTCTTTTAAATGTCGATAGAGTAAACTGTTTACGGTTTTTCTTTCTGAGGCAAACTACAATTATGCTCTTCTAAAAACAGCAATTTCATGAATCGGGGCCTTCTCAAATCGCAGAAGCAATGGCATTTAAGACCGTCTGGATGAAACAGATTGTGACGATAACATACCTGAATATAAATATGTGCTACGAAAGTTAAAAATCAAACTCATTGGCATTCCATCCAGATTTTCAGTCTAATGCTGCGAGGGACACAAAATTTTTCATTTCTCCTTAATTGATTCCTTGCCTAAGGCAGGCAAAGAATATATGCGATGGTGATGCCGTGTGTGGATGTATGTATGTATGTATTTGTGTGTATGTGACACTTAGCTTGTAAACACGATATCTCAGTTTTCATATATGGTATATAGATTTGTCATGTTGAGAGGAAGAACCCTATGTGTTTTTGGTGGAGGTCAAAGTTCATCTGAGGTCACCGGATGTTAAACTTCGAAAACCTTGTATATGGCTTGTAAACACGATATCTCAAGGTAGCAATAACAGGAACTTTTCATATTTGGTATATAAATTTGTCATGTTGAGAGAGAACCCTACTGTATTTGGTGGAGGTCAAAGGTCACCTGAGGTCACCGGAGGTTAAACTTCGAAAACCTTGTATATGGCTTGTAAACACGATATCTCAAGGTAGCAATGACAGGTACTTTTCATATTTGGTATATAGATTTGTCATGTTGAGAGGGAGAACCCTACTGTATTTGGTGGAGGTCAAAGGTCACCTGAGGTCACCGGAGGTTAAACTTCGAAAACCTTGTAAATGATGTAAATATGATATCTCAAGAAAGCAATGACCGACAATTTTCATATTTGGTATATAGATTTGCCATGTTGAGAGGAGGAACGGTCTTGTTTTCGGTGGAGGTCACCAGTCATTTGAGGTCACCATAGGTCAAACACTGAAACTTTGTAAACATGACATTACAAGGGAGGAAGTATAGGCGGATCTCTTCTAAGACATTTTTTTTCAATTTTTTTTTCGTTATTTCAGTTTTGGTTCAAAGGTCATGTAAAATCAGCAGGGGTGAAATTGTGAATGAATCGTAAAAAATGATGTACTCAAGAAGTATAAATTTGAGGGATGAATCTCTGTGTAACCATCCCACATCCCCCTTTCGGCAAGGAATCACGAAGCCTTTGGGATTTCTGATTGTTAGTATACAGTCTGTTCGTAGCGTCACTGCAACATGTTCAAAATAGGATCATTGTCATAACTTGACTATTATATACATCTCAGGCTATTGCAAAACTCTTGGCGAAACGACGCCACGTTGCTTGAGTACACGTAACAGAGGAGAAAAGGGGTTTCCCAGGTTAACACCATTTTTTTATCAGGGCCTTGGATCTAACTCTCGGAGAAACCCATACGTAATTACATATAACTTGGTATGAGATGTGTAGCCATCCAGGATTAGCATGAATCCACTTGCTGAGAGGGACCACCATGCCTTAAAGATGTGTACAGATCAGGCGTGGAGTCCCGTATATTTGGATCTTAGTATATTTGGTTGCTTTAAAACCCATTGGATCTCTATTTTTGCTTAAGATTCATCAAAGCTAAATCGATTTTCCAACTTCAGAAGCTATCTACATACTTTACATAATACATCAGTGTTCATTTTTATATAAGATTCAGTGAGGACTTCGTGAAGGGGCCACCCCTCGAGATGCCAACGCCTCCCTCTTCCGTGAAGGGATGGGAAGAGGCTGCTCCCTCATGATCCACCTCCTATTATCAAAATTTTTTCATGTGAAATTAGTGCAAATATGAGCAATTGCAGTGGTTCTTCGTGAGGGCAAGGAATACTCTGACAGATGAAAGAGTACCTTAACTAGTGCAGAGGGCGGTCGATGTGATGATGTGGGTCTATAAACTTGGGGATTGGAATGACAAGTGACAGCAAAAGTTTCATAGTATTAGGAATGAAAAATCCTACTCAAGATAGTCCACAAGAAATCAGGGACACCTATAGATCTTAACAAGATGTGCTGGTCAAAGTACGCCAAAGTAGCAGTTTTAAAGACACTTTAGTAACGTTTCACTTCGCATTGTGCAAGATCCAGTGTGATGCGCATTCCCTCTCCCCTGTTTTCCTTCCCTCGTGTTTTGTTAAATTGTAAATTTAGCGGGCTCTTTCGACCAACCCCGCCAGGAATACTTTGTTCACATACCCTGGCAAGTAAGCTGCGAGCAATTTGTGGGCAATTTTAAAGTTCATTTTAATTGCAATTTAAACCCAGTGAGGAACTTAATTAACAATTACCTCATTAACACATAACAAATTACTGGGGAAATGATACTTATGCCTAAAATCTGTGTCCAAGTAATGAAAAAATATGTTTACAGTGATTTAAACTGTTGAGTTTCATATCAATATCTAGCTGTTTTAAATACTTAGTAAGAGTATTATGATATGTTTTACTAAAATAAGTTGTGCAAGAGTGATACCAATACAAAGTGAACCATTTATTTAAATCCGTAGGAAAACTATCATTAGTTTTTTTAACTTTAAAAGAATTGACATTTTTATTGAAAGCCTCGTTCTTAGACTTTAACAATATTGCAACCATTGGCGTATTTCCTAACATTTACCTCCAGCGACATAATGGTGGTCAAAACTACCGACGAATTTCTTCTTAGCATTATTTACATCTCATTACTTAAAAAAGAAAACCTTTAACCGATTAGCTTTTAAAAGTTAACCCTTATACTATATTGTCCTTGTTTGGTATCAATTAACGAACTATCATTACAGTTGAGAAAAAGTTTCCAGACAATAGTCTCAAACATAGGCGTCGGGAGCTGTTCGAGACTGGGGGCTGCACCTTGTTTCGGACCGCCGTCGTGGGGGAGGGATCTAAGGGGGTGTCCCCGTCCCCTTTTGAAAATTTTTGAGGGTCCTTAGATGCAATTTGGTGCATCATTTTGGACAAATTTTAAGTTAAATTACTGCAAATTTGTAACATTTCTTACAGAAGAGACAAATAAGGGCCCCTTTGGAATTTTTTTTGGATATACGAGGGTGGTCCTTAGATGCAGTTAGGTGCATGACATTGGACAAATTTTAAGGTAAATTTCTGCAAATTTTTGACATTTCGAACTGAAGAGACAAATAAAGGGTTTTCGTCCTTGAAAAGTGGGAGAGGGACTGAAGCATACTTCCGCCCCACATATTTCGCGGGGGGGGGGGGCGCTGGCGCTCTCAGCCCCCCCGCTTCCTATGCCCTTAGTCACAAATATGTTCATTTTACAGTTGAAATACAACACAACAGAAACCCTAATTTTTGTCTTCACAACTGTGGCTTTTACCCGAACTTGCACTTTCCATTTACTTCACACATTTAAGTTCACTGTTGTGCTTTGTTTAGCTTTGTGTAACGTGTGGGAAGGAAACTAAATTATTTGACCTATGCTTTAAACATACACAGAAAGTATAGCCAGATAGTTGACAGTCAGTGTACGTAGTCTTCGTTTTCGAGTGTCAAATATGCAACAGTTTCACTACAGCGGCTGTTAGTACACTTGTCAAAGTTGGATTCCCATAGGCAATAATCAGAATGGATATACACTGCGTTTTCGTCAATTTTCTTGTTTTATGGGACAACTGTTTTCATGTTGCAGCTGAAGCTATATTATTTCACTCTGTTATACTACAAAGGCCTTTGCTGTTACAATGTGCAGGGAACCAGTCATTAAGTGACCGATGGAAGCACGGAGGAGTCTTTATTTCCTTCAATACAGGGATCTTAAAGAAAAGATGTAAAGACAGCGTTTCTGTTTATGAAAACGGTTCCCTTTTGATTAAATCTGCGCTTATCTTCCATGAGGGAGAATACGAGTGCTTTCGTGAATCAACATCAGTTTCAAATCTTACTGTGGAAGTTCAAGGTTTGTAAGCTTTTTACGCAAACGTCGAAACACATATTTCAACAGTAATTTTTAAATTTCAAAAAAGTAGTTTGACTGCATTGGAAAAGTAAAATGCTGCGTTAAGTGAGTAAATGGTCACAAACTGCGCGATAACACAAAACAATGCACCCATCTTGGCTCCAGTTTTCATTCTGTCAATTGACAGTTGTACAACCACATCTTTGTTACCGGGGTATGTTAGGGATGAATGTTAAAAAGGAAGGAAGTGATTTTCTAATATTCTAGAAAATAAACAAGCGTAGCATGGTAATCTATACATTTTTGTTTTCAGTTTTTGTTGTATATATAATTAAATGGAGTGGGTAAACCAGGTGTTAAAACTTTGGCAAACGATGAAATAAAAAAATATATTTTAAAGATTTACTATTCTTTAAAATATTATTTCTTAACAGCGCGAGAGAAAACTTGACTTTGGAATGAAAAACATCGACTTCTCAATTTTCATCCCAAGATAAATTAAGCATTTTTATGCATTTTTTGTCGATAACATATCATACCTTAAACTATATATATATTTTTATAAAAAACAAATATTCCATTACGGATGTTGAATGTGACTATCCATAGAATAATCAACTATAAAGAGATAGTTTGCTTAATGACGCGTTTTTTAGGTCAGAAATATCCAATTTAATTTCCAAAAATGTACTTTGGAGGCTTTTAAGAGAGAAGACATTTGTTATAGTATAACATGTATGATTATCTCGATTCTCTGGTTACATATAGCTTAAAAGAATTTAACAGTAGCACTTCAGGCGGCTAATAAAGCGTAGAATCGGATAGGACAGGATTTTCTGTGTTTCACATGTTTTTGTCCTCTTATGAGTAAGTAGTAATCTTCTTTGCTTTCTTCTATTCTTCATTCTGTAAGTTGGCCTTTTGTCTTTTGCTCTTTATTACATAATCTTTGACGATCATAATGTTCCAAACTATGTATATACTTTCATAAATTCATTCTGTATACAATTTTGGTTATTTCATATCACTAGCATATAGAATTAGATAGACATTACGTCTTGTTTATTTGCTTATTTTGTAACTAGAAAGTTACCAGTACCGTCTTCTCTTTTTACATCAAACTTTCATATAAGTGGTTTGCACGATCTACTTCAATGTCTCCTATCATACTAAAAACTATACGTATACTTTTATAAAATATGTTATTCCCTTTATGGTTGCTATTTGTAAAAGTTATTAATTCATGAGTGTTTAAAAGTTTGACTCGTGGGTTTTATGCACATTTTAACTGTTGATACTACCCTTCATACGGGGACTCTAGAAATAATGTACACCATGTCAGAATGCAACCACATCATGGATGATCTCTTAGTATTACCATAGTCAATGCATTATACAACCACAATGTACAGTACGACTGATGAAAGAGAGGAAAGAAACTGATGAAAATATTTCTGTATATTCTTAGCTCACATTATAGCATGAATGCAGCCACAGAAAATTTAACAACAAGAATAATTGATTGCCAAAATAACAACTGCATGTATAGGGAATATTTGGTATTTACTCCTTATTCGAATTAAAACGTTTGGTGTTTTTCACTTCACCTTGATACATGGAACTCCCCCCCCCCATAGACTTTTTCTTTTATATAATGAGCTCTGCACATTCTTTTACATCCACTTTTATTTTAAACCTAGAAACAGAGGTTTTAGAGGCATTTGAGGCCTTACTTATTTTCTTGTCTGTTTCAATCCAACAAGCATACTCTAAATAGTTGTTATCACAAGTGAAAGTTTGCTTTTACAAAATAAGCGTTTAATATTTTCTAAGACTGACATATGATCAAAAGTTAAAAACTAACTACCCTAATTTTAAGGAGGCCTTTAGTGTTTACAAAAATCTGTTTGACTCAAATTAGTTTTTACTGAACATCTTTACCGTCTCCAAAATGAAAAAGTTTGCTTTTTAATCGTTTGTAATCATGTATTGTACCGTTCTGTAAGTTGGATGCAAAGGCACAGGAATTGATATGTAGATAAAGATAGAAGACAATTATAATTTAGAACAGAA
Organism: Holothuria glaberrima; assembly: GCA_009936505.3. NCBI lineage: Eukaryota > Metazoa > Echinodermata > Holothuroidea > Aspidochirotida > Holothuriidae > Holothuria > Holothuria glaberrima. The sequence goes on along the minus strand of WURT03532769.1, from coordinate 5,084 downwards.
ACAGAATTTAGTATAAATATGAAAACATGTCGCAAAATAAAATCAGTGGCACTCAGATCAGATAAAGTGTACCTTTGGAAAAGATGCGGACATTAAGGTAACACAAGTCACCAGGCTAACTACAGAAGGAACGAACTCCCTGCTCATAAGAGAAAAAGTAGTTTAGATGGCTAGAAAAGTAAATTATTACAGCTGCTAATTGACATCACTTTTTCCGTTTTCGTTTGTTCTTTTTTTTTTCTTCTGTGCAAGTACGCACATTTGACAGTGTAGCACGTCCACATTTATACATATAATCCATCTGTTCGTCTTCACAAATATCCCCTAAGGAGACATTAGGACACCTTTTGCAATATGTTACCTAATTTGATGGTGTCTTTGTCAATTTGACGTAAAAGTAGACTAAATGAAGTATCACTGGTGGCAAAACAGGGTCAATTGAAGAAACTTTAAGGACATCATTGCCCTCGATGGGGTTAAAGGAGGCTTCCTTGGATATCTTCTATTGCCCCTAGTACACTTCCACTATGTTCACACCTACGATCCTTCCCCCCATTTAACCACCTCTTTAAGAATGCATGTGCCACCAGTTGGGGCGCTTGAATTAAGTTTTGTGTCATGAGCCTTAAGTTTGGGTGTTCGCTCCTGCTTTGGCTACAGGTTGAGTAAGTCCTTTAAAAACATCAAATTACAAGGCATTCTGTACATTGATGTCGTTGATATGGTTATTCTACTCTGAGTAAAATGAAATAGCGAATCGTATTGCGTGTGAAAGTTGATATTTTGAAAGGGAATTTTTTTCTTTAAATAAAGTCCACTTAGTTGTTGTAAATTGAATGAACTTTGTTTAATGATAAGAAGATGGAAAAGTTTTTCATACAAGTATATTAAATATTCGACATTTGACCTGTAAAAGTACGAAATGAAAACAAATTCAAACTGATTAATATCGATTGAGCAAACCGTTTCAAAGTTGTACTTCCTGTAATACACTATAAGAGCGAAAAGTATGCTCTCCTTGAAAGAGAAATTTCTTGAAAAGGTGTCTTCCTTAACTACACAAACAATGCATAGCATTAAGACCGTCTGGAAAAAACAGATTGTGAGGACATGTCTGGATATAAATATGTGTTATGCAAGTTGAAAAATCAAGCCCATCGGTTTTTCACCCAGATTTTCAGTCTATTGCTGTGAGGTACACAAAATTTGCAAACGGAGATGCAAAGAGAGGCAGTTTTGCAATGGTTGGTGGTATAAATAAGGTGCTGTTAATACGTGAAAATATGGCGGTGTTAATGTGTGTAAATATGACTGTGCTAGTAGGTATGTGTAAATATGTATATATAGTATATAAATTTTCATGTAAATATCACAAGGGTTTGCTAAAGGCAAGCAAATGAGTAAGATGATGTTATCGAATGGAATGCGTGGTATGGAAGTGAGTGTAGCATGAAAAATTCTAAAGAGATGGAGACTAGCATTTTTATTTTATGTGTTGTTTTAAGATGACCTGTTGTTAATGGCCTGCTGTCTGGACATGAGCCATACTACTAAGGGTGCTGATGTGAACACTCATTTGACGGGTATAGAGACTAGAGAGTGAATAAACCAGTTTTACAATCCTAAACCAACGAATGGTGTGTATAAGTTATTGAGTGACTGGCGTGACGCCATGACGACCACTATATGAAGTGGCGATTGTGACACAGAGGTCAAAAACCAAAAACACCTAAAATGCAATATTTAAAGATAGCAATAAATATACAATTTTCATACTTGTCATATAAAGTTGTCGTATTACGATAAAGAAGCATAGTATATGTCACAGAGCGCCTCCTGGCACTCTGCTTAAGCGCTGCGCCGGGTCCACTTCGTCAGTCAACAGGGATAAGAGAAAACCAAATGATCAGTCCATAGATATATTGTTAGGCTGTAGTAAGTGCCTTTTTTCTCTTTATTTACAGTATGTACATAGGGATAATGCTATCGGGCACACTCTTTCCAGCTAACGCTGGTCAGCAAACCATTTGCAGCTAACGCTGACACCACTAGTTTAGAACTCGACCGTAAATAGCTAACGCTAACTGGTCTTTTAGCTGAGATGCATAGCGCATCTTGTCCCTCAGAAAAAAAACCCTGTAATACAAGATAGAAGCACGTTTTAATTAACTAACAGTCTATATCATAACACTTATACACATTATTTTGTGCTTACCACAACACATAATCTAAATATATTTAAGAAACGACTTGGACCAAGGCCGTCCACCATTCAGACAACCTTATAATAATTTTAACTTCCGTGAATACGCCTTTATGGTAAAAAAACATTTGACCCATTTGAAAAAGGCTATACACTCATTGAAAAGCATTTAATAGAATATTCAAACCCCTAACAATTCTCTAAAAGTGCGACCCCCAGTCCTTGAGTTATAAGAAATACATACGAGAGACAATTCCCATAAATAACCTTTTGGCTAAAACGCAAGACCCTGCTAGCCCCTAATATCTTCCTAAAAATCTCTGAAGCGGTCCTACCCAAGTAAAGATAACAAGAAACAAAAGTTAACACTTACAGGTGACTTGGTAAAATCATTCCATCATCCTTGTTTTTCCTTACACCAGGACTACCCGCCGTGTGAGACGCTTTCCCCTTAGCACACCTCTGAGGCCAAAACGAATCTGCCTATACAGAAGCAATCTAAATTAGCCTTTCCCGCTAGCTTTAACCTATTCCCCACTAATCGCCCTTAGAATGCCCGCGAAAATCTTTTGAATAGAACTACCCTCGGTAAACAAATTAGGTTACGTAATGAACGCCATCCCAGGACAGTAAGTTCAACCCGAAGTTAGGAATTCCAAAGTAAAATTCAAAGCACCCTGCGACAGTATATTTGGTGGAGATCAAAGGTCACCTGAGGTCACTAGTGGTCAAAGTACGAAAATAACATGTAAGCTACTTATAAATACGTTATCCAAAGATGTCAATGATGTATACTCTCCCTACAGAGTATAGAGATTTGTTGTATTGCGGGGAAGGTTTCTGTTATTTTGAATGGAGATCAAAGGTTAATTTGAGGTCAATACAGGTCACCAGAGGTCAAATTAAGAAAATAACGTACCAGAAGGCGAAAAGGCTTTGATTCCTTGCCATACTGTAAAAACATGGATCACCAACATGACAAGCATGAGATTCTCGTTTATATTGTTTCAATACTCTTATCTGCCTATGCTTGTAACATTTATATTGTGAAATTTATCGTTTTATTTGTTTGTAACATTCAACTGCAGACGTGTAATTTCCTTGTTTGAGGATTTAATAAAGTATATCTGTCTGTCTGTCTGTCTGTCTGTCTGTCTGTCTGTCTGTCTGTCTGTCTGTCTGTCTGTCTGTCTGTCTCCTCCATAAAATATCATGTTTACCACAATTTGACCTTTTTAACCCCAAATGACCTTTGACCTCCGGGGAAAAATGATAGAGATCATCTACTCAGTATTAGCAATCTACCCGCAAAGTATGAGATCCCTCACAGTTATCCTTCTTGAGATATTGTTTCCAGAATTTGACCTTTTCACCTCATGTGACCCCAAATAATCGTTGACCTCCACAAAAAACAAAAGGAATCATCTACTTAATATGGGTGATCGACATGCTAAGTATGAGATCCCTCACAGTTACCCTTTGGAGATATCGTTTTTACAAGGTTTTTGATCTTTTGACGTCTGGTAACCCCATATGACCTTTGAACCCTAGTAAACACAATACCGTTTTGCCTCTTAATATGATAAATCTATATACTAAATATAAAAAGTATCCATCACTCATGGAACAATTAATGGCTAAATATTGACATTTGTCGGCCATTTTTGATTTATGCAAATAAGGCATACTTCACCAATTAGGATTTTGTAAGACTTTTAGTATATTGTTTTTGAGACCTAACAGAAATGTTTTGTGGTGAAAAAAATCACTAGATTGCCTGGCCTTCACCGAGAAACCCCTTCTACTCAAGATATTTCACAAGGAATGGGGGACAACTTTAGGCCTTAACAAGATGTGCTCGCCAAATTACGTCAAAAGTAGCAATTTTTAAGGACATTTTAGTACCGTTTCACTTCATTTCGCATTGTGCAAGATACAGTGTTCTCCCCTTGCCCCTGTTTTTCTTCCACGTGTTTAGTGGGTATTGTAACTTTAGCTGGCTTTTCCGACCAACCCCACCAGGAATACTCTGTCCCTATCATCTGGCGGGTAAGCTGCGAGTAATTGTGGACAGTTTTAAGCTAAGTACATTTGCAAGTTAAACCCAATAATTAACTTACAATTACCTTATTTTACATCACAAATCACTGTGAAATGTTACTTTTGCTTAACATCTATGTCCCAGCAGCATCGTTATGTTGGCTGCGGGAAATTTAAAATAAGAGAAATACACGTTCCAAGGTTCGATAGTGTTACATGAACCTCTGAAGTTATCCAGCTTAACACTATGGACAACTGCTAGCTAAAAAGCTTGAAATGTAAACCCTTGGGGTAAACCTTTCATCAAACTTGTTAGTAGAGAACGTGTTTCGATGGACGTTGTGTCTTGGATGATTGTGCTACACTTTACTATTGTGAGTATCTATTCCGCGATATCTCTAACGCCGTTGCCAGCTCGTGTGTAACTGTGACTTTGTCAGTCGCTTTTGTCTGTTTTTAAAACATTCTTTCGAACTTTTATCCATCTTAATCATTTTATAGCTTTCATTGAACCTGGTCCTGTTGGAAGGCAGTCACCATGTTCCCTTGTATGAATTTTCACTGGACCTCCAAACTGGTTTTAATCATCATCACTGGTGCAATAAGAATCCAGAATGTAAGCCCGCCATTGCTTGATGACTTACCCGACTTTTCGAGATATCATTGGACGATTTCTACAGTGATTAATGACAACCTGTCCCTTGCAACTTACTTGTGTACGTATGGAGTTTCCTGTAAATTACTGTCTTCTCACCCCACAACCTTTGCCTGGTCTCATCCAGCACAAACATAAGCTAAGTCATAAGCTCATCACAACCTCTCTTCTCCTCATTCTCGCTGG
>WURT03532658.1:8913-21317 GCA_009936505.3 Holothuria glaberrima | reverse complement strand
GTGGGGTAAAATATGAATGCGCATTGCTTCTATAAACTCTTAACTGAAGGAAAAATGTCCCCAACCCCTTTCTCCAGCGGTGACAGCATTGTGTGACTATATATATGACATTTTGTGGCAGTGGGTTACTTTGTGACTGCAGACACTCATTGTTTTCATCGTGCTGGTAGATCAAATATTAGAAATATAACGGAGGAAGATATAATTTTAATTTTCGTTTAGCTTTAAGTAAAGAATGTAATACAAGATAATTTCAAAGTTGAGGGATGGATAAAAATAGAACACCAATGAGACACATTTGAGAACTAACTTACCTTACAGTGTGAAATAAATGACAAAATACAAACTTTCAGCAAGCAACGTGATCGATGTATATTCGTATTTAATACATAGGTTAACTTTGTTACCATCTATTTCATGTAACATTATAGTCTATTGAACCCATCATTACACTTTATCGACTGGTACCAATTCGACAACATTAACCATTTTCGGTGGATAAAGCGACAGCAACACTCTTCTTAAACTATTATTATACACCATATTTTACACACCACTAGCTATTTCTTTATATTCATTTTATCTCTTTGTATGAAATAAGGTTTTTCACAAAGGCAATTCGTTTTTTGTACTATCTTCTATCACATGTCTTCCATGATCAAAGAACTAGCTGTTCCACCCATTGCTTTTATTTCATCAAAATGTGTTGTAAGCATTTGTTGTATGCATAACTTACTTGTAGGAAGTCACACCGGGTGTGGTTGTAAGGTATTTACAAGTTGACATGTTTCTGCAAGTTGGCTCCAGTGCTATAGTTAAATAATTATTTACAGATTTCTTAAGCAATTAATTACGATTTATTTGTCATTTTGCTATTGCGTTGGTGATGTTGAATATACAATTAGCCTATCATATTTATCATAATGGTTATCAACTTCTGTTACTCGCATGACCTAACAACAGCCCTCCTGAAGAGAGCAAAACTCTTCTTAATCTATTATTACACACCATATTTTACACACTACTCTTTGTTTATATTTATTTGATATCTTTTTTCTTTATGAAATTAGGTTTTCCATAGACTGAGGCAATTCCTTACTTTGAACTATCTTCTATAACATGTATATTCCAAGATCATAGAAACAGCAAGTCAGCTGCTTATTGCTTTTACTTCATCAAAATGTGCTGTAAGCATTTCTCCTCTGCATAATTACCTTCTTGTAGCAAGTCTAACCTGGTATGGCTGTAAGGTATTTACAAGTTGAAACGCCTCTGCAAGTTGACTACGTTACTTAAACTATTATTATTTACAGATAACTTAGGCTTTATTAATTACAATAAATTTGTCATTTAGTCATTGCTTTGATGATGTAGAACATTCACTTAACATGTTTATCATAAGTTTCCAAAAGCTTTTACTCGCATGACCTGTCAAAAGTTCTCTTACAGACTCCGTGCTCACACGGAATTAAAAGTCAAAAGGCTATGGCGTTCTTCTTGACACTCTTATTACTCTGCTACCTGAATATCTGAGCACATTACTAACTGCCGTGTACATGACTGTGTGTTTCAATTGCATGAGCAGTCCAAAAATCGCTTCGGCTGTTGAAAAAAGGTTTCTATTATTAGGAAAACGCTTGATATTGTTGTGATTGCAAAACATGAATTTAATGATAAGTGCAAATTTTCACAAAAAGGTATATTTTACAAAATGCTGAAAGCGATTCTACAGAACTATACTTTTGATATACGACCTAAACATTGATGATACAAACTACATGAAGTTTAAAATATATATTAAAAAGTAATTTCCATCTAAGTGTCATTATTTTGTTTGGTGGTTATTCCATATCTTTCTGAATCTTCTAAGTAATTGTGTACATGTTTTGGTTTTTTTGTTAAGGGGTAACTCACTCCCACAAGCAGTTGTTGCTTTCTCTCTCAGTTATTCCGTCTATTTATTTAAGATAAAAATGTACACCTTATCTATACTGATTAAAAAAGGACTGAAATAAAAGTCAATAAATTGAATAGGAAAATGCAATTAATCAATATTGCTGTTTATATTAAAGGGTGAAAGCAGTTGCCCCAGGTTTATGTTCAAAAATCTGCTAAATCTTACAGATCCTCTTATTTCGCTAACAAGTATCTTCCAAAATGTTACTGAAGTTTAAAACGTGGATTATGGAAGGTACACCAAGGACTCTGCATGAATTTAAAACAAATAGGTAACAAAATATATTGTCACATGATTGATAGGAGCCATTACTGAATAAGGATAAGTTGGGGGACTGCATTTTCCCTTTAGGTGTACTGTACATGCCAAATAAATCATACCTGCTATAATAACTACAACCATGGTGTTAAGAAGAATGAGTGCGACGGAAAATAATTCTTCTTTCTCTTCCGGTATCCCCAACGCTACCACAAGAACATTGGCAAGAATTCCTACTAATGACAACATCTATGTCAATAAAAAAAAATAGAAAAGGAAAACTAAAACAATAAAAGGGTTAAAAGGACACATTCAAGGGTGCGTGTAAAACGTTACCCACAGTCAAGTTAATTATCTAAACAATACTACTAATGTTTAGGAGAAAATGTTCAACATCTCATTCCGTCATTCAGCTTTACCAACACTGTATGAATTAAACATTACATTAAAGGACTTTTGGTTTACTTTCAGATTGGTTGTTCTAAATGATTTAAAAGCCATAACTGAACCCACTGCACGTTTGAATACAACATGGCATTGTTGATGCTTAAATTTGCAGATACTGAAAAAATTATGTAGTGAAAAATGTATACAATCCAGGTTTGTGGCCAGTGACGTAGCCAGGATTTCTCACATGAGGGTTGACATGTAGTGTATGCTGAAAGGGAAGGGTCTAAGAGGAGGGGTTTGCCGTTCCCTCTTGAAAATGATTTGAAAAAAATATGTCCTCACATGCCATCTGGTGCTTTATATACCCCATCTGAAGTAAAATTTGCGTTCAAAAATGTAAAAATTTTGGATACTAAGAAGAAAAAAAAAACAAATCGGCAACATTGAGGGGGAGGGGCGTAAGGCCCGCCTTAAATACAATACTCTTTGTGACTCACCTGTAGCCGCTGTTCAAAGGAGCTCTTCATGGGCATACATCGTGCGTGAAGTATTAAATACAACGTAGATATTCCAATCGTTAGCAGGACAGTCATCTTGCTCTCCCATCCAAGGAGTGTGACGAGCATCGTTTGCGTCACTTTTCGTGTTAACTCAACTACTTCCCAATACCAGAATTTGGTCTTATAATTTTCACAAAGAAAATTAACCCAAATTGGAGTCGCTCCCCTCTCCGTTTCATTACTTGGTAAATTTCCTTGTCTCTCAACCTGTGTACTGGAAGACATAACCCTGGTGCCCTTGTCCCCATCTGATTTTGATGAATATTTTCGCAGAAGGACCAATATAAACACAGGAAAAGCAATAACGTACCCAAACATGGCAAAGTAAGCGAAATAGTGATACAGGGCTAAATCTGTGCAATCAATGTCAAAGTCAGACCGAAGAATTTCAACGCAGTGTTGCTTGTTGACATCGAAGCAAACTTTTTCACAAGTCCGAGGGTGAAGCTGGAAGATAATGGTGCTAACAGGTGCATAGGTAATAAACAATACGATAACAACAAACGTGAGTAACTTTGACCTTGAATTTCTCAGGTATAAAACATATTGAGGGTCCTCTGCAGTACACTTATGTAAGTACTGGAACTGGATTTTCCGAAATGCGTAAAACAGTACGGATATCAATGAAGTGGAAAAAACGAAACTCAACCCGACAATAAATTCAATTTTGGGATTAACAGTAAGATTTTCGTGAAAGCACTGGGGACGGAAGAGTACCCGAAGTATGTTCAACTCTATGGATGCTATAACATCACCTATTGCATACAGGCTTCCTGTCCAATTGATTTCATGTAAAGACATGAAAAATTCCCCAACAACCTGATAAAATCCTAAGACAATTTTCCCCCTGGAGAACACTATATCCATTAAGGTTCTGTCCTTTTTTCCAAGCTTGTGGTTCTTTTTATACTTTCTTAACACTAAAACCACAACAAGAATACATACAAACACAAGTGCAGCAATTTCTAGCCACAAGACTGCCTTAGTAGGGCAACGAATGCAGTTATTTAAAACAGAGTAATAATTTTCGTCACATTTGCTACACATTAGTCCCCTGTATCCTTCCGCGCAACTTGACTGAATGCTTCCACCTGAATTATTGCAACTTGCAAGTCGGGGACATTTTAACGCCTTTGGCATTACCAAAGAATAATTAGTTGCTGAGCTTGAGCCCAAATGAAACCTGGTCTCATTTTTTAAATTGAGTATAAAGCTTTTGTATAGCGTTTTATTAGCACCATTAAAATTCCAGCTCCAAAAGAACCCTCGTCTTATGGTTTGAAACTCCTGACCAGAGCAGTTGATTCCGTCTCCGTCGCAGATAAAGCAAGGCCCAAATCGATCAACACGGTGGTATCCGTCTAAGCAGAAGCAAGCTCTGTATCCTGCGTGACGACGTTTGTCAGTTCCTTCGGGACACACTTTGCAGTCTGCTATGGAAGAGGCATTTCCTGCTTTAACGTAGGTCCCCACTGGACAATGTTTGCACACTAGGGATGCATTTTTCGGAACTACACCAATAGCGTCTTCGTAAAAGCCACCTTACAAGATGGGAGTAGAGGAAAAGTAGGTTGTAATTATCAGTTTATTAATAGCATTAGCGTCTTTCACACGAGCTCCAACAACAATATTAACACCACCACTACAAGCAACATCAACACTATTGCAAATATGACTAAATATATACGGCTGAGTAAAATATAATGGACAACATAAGGTCAGAAGATGTTAAAATGGGCTACATACTCGGACACTCATTGCAAGCTAACAACCGGTCAATGCAGTGCTAAGCTGTCCATTTAAATACATTATACACACGCAAACCAAAACCTCCACAGACGTGTCATTGTGAGGGACTTGCTAGTTAATACCGTACATTTATTCAGAAATGCACTTTTTAGAGCTTTCTTGAAAAAAGTTTTGCCTTTAACTTTTTGAAATTTGCCAAAGTATTGGCATTCTTTATTTATTCGCTTGAGAATAAGTGCAAGGTTTTCGACAATCCATTAGTCAGGCTCGGTTTTCACATATTTCCTCTTTTCCTTTCTAAGAAAACACGCAGCCCCTCCCCCGGTTAAGTGTCCCTACCTCCCCTAGCAAAATATGCAATTTTTGAGATTTTTAAATCCAGACCAAAACAATAATGGACTTTCAAAACAACCGATATATTGCCCAAAAGCATTTAAAATGCACAATGCCAGACTGTATTACACCCCAAATGGTATCTCCGGTTCAAATTCAAGTTTAACTGGATCCAGTTGGATTAAAGTTAGGACCTAGTTGAAAACTAATTTAACCCACTTAATTCAAATTGATCTTATATGAAATATAAGCAGTTCAACTGGATTGAATGTACTCAACCCAGTTGAAAGCTGGTAACCCAGTTCAACTCAGTGGGTTTAATATGGAATTTGGGCAAAACCAACTGGAACCAGTTGAACCCCATTGAAGTGGCAAACTTGGTTCAACTGGAATTTGGATTCACACCGGTGCTATGGCCCAGTAGATAGGTAACATTTAAAAAAAGATGACTCTTGGCAACCGTGAGGTTCAGGGTCTGATGCCCGGTCGGGTCAAAGTAAGTTGGGTTTTTCATCCACGAACAAATCAGTGGATTTCAAATCTGAACTGGCTTTTTGAAAGAAATTACATTTATCGCTTAGCGTAGTTAAACAACTCTCGTTCCAGCCTTCATGGTCCAAATTGAAACTACAACATTTGGTCATTTTTCTTCAGGTTTCCTGTTTTGATTACCTTTGTTTCTTAAAGATCAAATGCGTGTCAATCAGAAAGCTTTGAGGCTAAAAGATCCATATCAAAGAGAAATACTTTACCGCTCTGATGTTTCCAATTGATATTTTCATCCTGAGGTCGTGGAGTGCAATATACAACTTAGTGCAGAATGTGTCAAGTCCATTGGTAATCTCCATTGGTAATCATCTCTTTTCGAACCATGAGTCACAGAATGGGCTACCTATCAAAACTATACCTCTGAGTTATCATGTTAAAAAGTTGGCTTTCAATGACCTCTAATGACCTTTTAGCTCCAGCAACAGTAATTGGTTTTTACAGTGTGTAACATTTGGTACGTGTCTGCCATGTATGAGATGCGTGCAAGATTTCCTTATTGGGATATCAATGTTTTCAGGTGGAGCTTCAGTGACCTTTCACCCTCCTCAAAAACTATAGATAGGTTCCTTGAACTCATTGTGTAGCATATAAATGCTGGAAAAAAAGAAACCTCAAAGTTTACCACCTTGAGAAATACTGTTTACAACGTCAAAACATCTAAGATCTCCCCACCAAAAGGAATAGGCTTCTTATAATTAACTAAAGTCACCTACCTGCTAAGTATGCTACCGTGCCGCAGTTACAGTGTATTTGCAATATCTTGTTAACGAGGTTTTCACAGTTTGACCTCTTGTCCTAAAATGATCTTTGACCTCCACCAAAGTAAATGTTCTTCTTTAAGTCAATGTGAAACATGTACCTATGATATATGTGATCCCGCAAGGTTGCCCTATTTAAGGTTTTTACAATTCGATGCACTGACCTCAAATGTTTTTGACCTAAGCTATAAGCTGCAAACTGACAAATCTCAAAATTTGACAGGCACATTGTAAGTATAAGATTCATGATAACCTGTCCACGGGATATTTTTCACGAGAGTTTTATAGTTATAATGGCCCCAAATTACCCTTGACCTCCACCAAAAACAAAAGGGTGTTGAGGTAATTACGTGACAAAGTATGAGATGCTGCTGTTAAATATAGAGGTGTACCTGATGGACAGGGGATGCAACCACCAGCTCCATTACTGAAAGTGCCTCGAGGGCATGGTGCGCATTCATGCTCGGAAGCAAATATATCTTCCTTGCAGTGGAAGCCAGAACGTTCAATTGCCACTTGCACTGGTCCTCGATCTACCTTTATCATTGGGACGTAAGATGGGGTAACACACTTCCTGGTAAAGCAATTGAAAAATAATTTCAATAGAGTTTTCTTTTAAGTCAAATCATTAAAACATTCCACAAAAGAAGTGCATTCTTCATGTTTCTATGACGTTCATTTGTAGCATTAGGCGAGCTGAACATCTACTGAATCCACACGTTAAAACAGCAAAATGTAGTCACACCTTGAATTAGTATACCCTTGTACCCAAGTACGATTCTTTCCTTATTGATCTTTTATAGGGCATATGTCGCGCCTGAAATGTCATGGAAGATGTGTAAAAAACGGTCTATCACTTGTAAAGTTGGCTGATGTCTCTAACGAGAAATGGGCGACAGCACATTTCTTTTAGGTAGTGTTTTCGAAAAAACTGTGTTCAAGTTTTCATAGATAGCATATGTGGCACCAGATTGCATGTAAGGATACCTAATTAGACCCCTCCCCGTAGAACCCTCCTCCAGGCCGGCGATCACATTAAATACTGCATGGCCCTCCCTTGAGAGAAATCCTGGGTATGCCACTGGGTGGAGCTCCTTGTATTTTTATTCAATCAAGTGGCACTTTACTGAATATAGTTGAGAATGCCTGGTCTAAGGGAGGGGCCCCTCCCCTTTGAGAAATTTTTGTTCAGGTTGATTAGACGCAAAATGGTGCTCTCTTCGGGATTTTTTTAGTTGATCATATATGACTGGTAATGTCCATAATTGAGTGATTTCTAATTTTTGGTTAGGTGAAAGAGGAGACTATGCTATGTCTGGCAATGCCTGAGCCCCCTCCCCTCTTTACTGGCTACTTTACTGCCTTCTATTTGGGATAATACGAAGGTCATCAAATTATGGCATGTGCTATCTATAGTTGATAATTTGATAGGTATGAATTAGGGCAGGATTTCTATGTTACTCAGTAGAAATATATATAAAAAAATAAAAAAAAATAAAAAACATGCTCAGTTTTATGACCATTTTGGGGTTCCCCCTAAGGTTAATACTGTGTGGTCCCTAATCTACAGGTTGCCTTGATAAATGGTAAATCTGGCCCTATGTACTGGAAGTGAAAATTATTTTGTTCCATTTTCAAAATGGATTTTGTACCTCTGTCTGGACAGCTCTTTCTGCATAACTTTTTGCCAAATCTTTGACAAAATTACAGCTACATAGTTCATTTTTATATGTTATTTCACAGGAAATGGACCGACTCCTTGTCACAAGTGCGACAAGTAGTCGGGGATTATTGGCAAAAATGGCCTTTTCTTAGACAAGGCAGACTCCTTGTCGCACCTGCGATAAGTAGCCAGGATGCACCGACCGACTACTTGCCGTACGTGCGACAGGTAGTCGGAGGTTATTGGCAAAGGTGGCAGTCTCTCGGGTATTTCCGACATGAATCCCAGAGAAAACAGGCATATTTGATGGTGAATTGACATGAAACTTGTAAATCCATTTTGAAATTGAAACTTGTTTTAAAATAGAGGAAACAATTAACTTACAAAGCTATGTACTATCACCTCAAAAGGAGTAACTATTATTGCCAAATTTGACTTTAACAAGTATGTTTGTACTCATCACTAATATCTCCTCAGGTCGTCTAAGTATGGCAATGAATGAATGTTTTGAAAGTTTTTTGTTAGCCTACTGGTTATGATAGTTGTGGGCTTCCTTTGAGCAGTTTATGATAGGAAATGAGAGAAGTACATACCAGTACCAGAGACCATCTAGTATTCATTTTCCAAATATGGGTTTTGTGGGTAATATGGGTTATTTTTCTTAAATATGGGCCCAAAAAGCCAATAGGGGTTTTAATTGGATTTTATGGGTTTGTTGGGAGGCCTGGCTTTGACCTATTGCTGCTGTGCTTCTCTGGGAGTTGCTATCGGAAGATAAAGAAAATAAGAACAACAGGGTGGTAAGGTTTTAACCCTTTCGCAGCCAGATACGTAATAGTACGTATCAAGTTAATGTACCGTTCACAGCCACTTACATACTATTACGTATCCAACCTACCACGCTTAAAAAGGACCACACGAGTTATAAAAATACCCCCAGAAGTCTTTGTGACCTTCTGAATACCTTCTACGCATAATTTGTGTGGGTGGCTCTATTGGATTTTTTTTTTCGTAACTTGAACTAGTGACGATATACAGAGCAAACAAAATGGCTGCCTCCTTGGATTAGTCAGAATATGCAGTGCGTATATTTTAATCAGCGTAGGAAATTCTGAAGGTGGCCCAAAGAAAAAAAGACGGTGAAATTGGTTCGTATGGTATGTCCTAGAACATTCTGGATCGTAACTGGGGCTCTTTCAATTATTTGAATACTTTTCCATTGTAAAAATTTCGATCTCACGGTAAATGAAGATAATACATCAGTACAGGGACCAGTTCCGCGAATTTAGGCAATCGGCGGCCATTTTGAATTTGCTTGACCGAATTGAATTTTAAACAACGGTAACTGATAGAGGAATGTACATTCTTCAATTTTCATGCGTAGACCAACTTCGAATTCAGTTCAGGTAAAAAGTTATACTACATTGTAAATATTGTCAAGAACAGTGTTTAGCTGGCTGGCTGAAAGGACACAATAGGAAAATTGAGGCTGGCTGTGAAAGGGCTAAGCGCGCGAAAATGTTGATAGTTAGATGAGGTTTTACGGCCCAGTCTCTAACCAATTGGTTTAAGTATGTTGATAGTTTGCGAAGGATTTGCGAAAATTCTGTTAGTTTGAGAAACATTTGTGAAACAAAATGATTACAATAGGTCCATCATCCGTTAGTTAGTTAGATGGGATTTAACGACACACCAACACGATTGTGTTATATAGTGTCATCTAGAAGAGAAAAAGGTGTAATGTTGGGGTACGATTAACTAGAAAAAGGTGGGGTCATGTCAAAAATTTCTATACAGTTTACTGTCCTTGAGAAAGCCCAAAATAAGCCCATCATCCGTTCGAAAACACACTTCACCCTACCCCTACATAAATCTATAGCTTAAACGCCTTTTGGGATCATTTTAAAATTTTCAAAATTTTTCGATTGGGGGAAACACGCCCACATGCCCCCCGTGCCGGCGCCAATGATACCCCGATATCCTGGGGCCAAAAGTGCACTTTAACATACCCTGGTTTGAAATATTGATACTTATATATCATGGTAGTACCACATTCGATATCATTGCGTGAACTTACAGTTTTACTTTTGTCTTTTGAACTCCCTCGAGGCTTTCACAACTCAGAAATCTGAAAAATACGGGCGAAAGAACGCAATGAGCACACTGTTGGTGATTATTAGAACATCTCTGTTCAGATAACATTACATATGCAACAATATGGATTTTATAATTCAACATAATTTGTATTATACTTACAAATTAGCGTTGGAATTTACATCTTCAAGTGCACTTGTTTTAACTCGTAAACCAGGGTTACCATACAAATGCCTCCAAGGATTAAAACAATACAAAAGTTAATATTTAGTTCTTTATATACTATTTTTTTTTACTTTTCATGTTCATTCAGCAATAACAGCGATTGCAATGAACTTACAACAACGCAAAAAACCCATGTGTCGTATTCCATCTGAAGGCAATAATCACAACCTGAGTTAAGTACGTAAACAATGATCGTAAGGTCCAAATTCAGATAAACTGGGTGACACGACGGTTTGAAGAAAAAGTTTTAATTGCAAGCCCTTTTCTGCCATTCCAGTCAAAATAAGATTTTTTAATATAAATGCATTTGTGGCATGTTTTCATACAGTTCAGAGTTTCGTTAATTAAGACCCGATTTTCAATTGAAAAATTCGACTATGTTTATGTGGTATGCTGGAATTTTTGCTCATTAACCTGGAAATTAATACAATTGACATCACTTCTCTGGGGGTTTTTTCTGTATTATTTTTTGTTTTGTTTTTTGAAAGGACCAGGGTGCTATTTCTTTTCTTTTCAAATCGCTTTTTGCTGGATATTCTTTCTTCATGATACAAATTTGTCCCAACTGGACTTATTTTGCATGAGAGATAGCACAGTATATTTGCTTAGTATGCGAATTTCTGCGGATTACGTCATTTTCATGTACTTTATGATTTGTCTCAATTTTTTTTGAACGATTGGGGTTGTATGACTTCCTTTCTTTTCTCGTCATATTTTTCACACTATTGTCCTTCCAATGATACCAGATTTGTCCAAATTGGACCTGGTGTCCTATTTGGATCTATTATGACCGAACTCTAGCATGTTACATCGACTCTTAAATGTTTCTGTAAGTTTCATTGACTTCTACACAAACCAGTCATGTAACATTTGCCACACTTCTGCGCACATCTCTGTCCAAAGCACGCACAAGCACAGAAGCTCTTGTGCATTGCAACCCCCTTGAATATATATTTACAACGAGCGACCAAAATGTACAAAGTTAAGACGAGCCGACTCCTCCCCACAGCGGGTTGCTAGAGAAATAGAAGGGCTGTTATAATTGGCCTCGTCACACCGTATGCTACAGGTATGGATTTCTATGATTAACAAAGAACCTGAGCATCTGAAAATGCCCCATAATTTTCCTTACTTTTGGAAAGTCATGCACTAGCTTGGAAAAATCATAATATGAACAAGGTTCATGTGTGTGTTATGACTTGAATGAGCAAGCACTTCTGCTCTAACAAAGGTCGGTTTGCTGATGGTACGATTTTTTGTTTTAAAAATTAGACCTTTTTAGATTTTTTGAAATATCTTGGAAATTAAACCAACAATAGCCCAAAGCTTTACCTCATGTTTTGGGGATGCATTGGCATATGGCAAAGTTATTCTTGGGTAGTTAGAGGAAATCTTGCTCCCACACGGTTATTCTTTGCTTTGGATAGGGGTTTCGTCAAATTTGTGAATTTCTGCGGTAAACAAAAATTTTCTGGATTTCTGGACAAACGTTTATACGTAAACCCGCCAGAAATGCCATTTAGAAGTTCTTTTTTGCTTTATTTATTGGCACCTAAACCAAGGGTGTACAATGAGTCAAAAGAACGATAAAAATGTTAAATTGATTACCTATCATGTGGGCCCAACGTTTCAAAAATAATCACAGCCATCTCAGTCCTGGTTATAGACTGCTTAGAAGATTTATTGAAATGACGTTTCTCTCTCTGAACGCAAAATAGGCTACACACCGGTAAACAGCTAAACGTAAGACGTCAGAAAACAGTTAAATCAGCGCCGGTTTCCCAATATCTTCTATTCTTCAAACTTTGTGATAACTCACGAAAGTGTCCTCTTGTATTCATTACAGCTAGATATTCAATTTACCCAGC
>WURT03532547.1:0-21319 GCA_009936505.3 Holothuria glaberrima | reverse complement strand
TTTTCAAGGCTTTTTGGGCTATCCCTGGTACTCTGTTTTGTACTCTTGTTTTTGTCTTTTGTCTCCTTTTATTGTCTCATGTTTCTTTTACTTTTCATGTTAATTCGTTGTTTTGTTTTAATGTTTTAGTACCGAATAAACCAAACCAAACCAAATCTCACACAGTATAATTAAAAGCGAACATTTCATTTCAATCTCATTGTGAAAAAGGTCATTTTTGCGGTTATTGTCAAGAGATGATTTCTGCCCACTCAGTATTTTACTAATAAACCCTTTCAGTCGTCGCTTGCATTATAAGAATGTCCAAGTTTTTTTATCAGCTATACCATTGAATTGTCGATACGGATTACATGGTGAAAGAGCAAAATGCTTTTAAGAATTAAAACCTTGTGTGGGGACCTGCAAAACAAGAAGAGCATGTGGAGCTGTTACATGCGTGGGCTTTGAAAGTTTTTTTTTTTTTTTTTTTTTTTTTTTTTGGATATCAAATTTTCAGATGGTTTTCGCCAAACCCTTTCACTTGGAGAGCATGCTCTATAAAATAGAGTGATCTGTGACGTGAGGCTAGTTCCTTCCAAGAAGAAAGCAATTTGGCCTGTGAAAAGGTTCCACCCAAGCTGATAATGTACATTTGAGAGCATCGATGGCCTCTAATCTTCAAGCAAACTGTTGCTTTAGTTAGACCAGGGAATTGTCAGGGACAATTCCATGGCTAGACGCCATGAACGTCTGGCTTCTGTAAAGGAACTCCCTCCGCTGTGATTTGCGAAATTCCGCAACAGCGCCACCAACTTAATGTCTACTTGGTATGCATAGTGATCTCACCATTTGGGAAATGACATCACACGCAGTTATTAGTGCCCCAGTTGTTTTCACCTTGAGCACGTAATGGGGGACGGGGTTTCGTAAATCGTGCACAACATTGTACTGGGGGCGGAAAAGTCGTTATTCGTGCACAACATTGTACTAAAGCGGGGGTTTCGTAAATCGTGCACAACATTGTACTGGGTGCGGGGTTTTCGTAAATCGCGCATGACATCGTACTGCACATGGTACAACGGAGGGAGGTGTTCCAACAATTTTGTCCAAGATTGTAGATGTGATCCCAAGCACGGAAGTTGGATTATCAGTGACATTGTACCTCTTACAAGTTACAAGCAAAGTTCAAAGATTTGAGGACTATGCAGACGGCTGTGAATAACTTGTTCATGAAGTAAGCCTCTTTAAGATCATTTTCGAACGTTTAAAAATCGTCTTACAGTTCTGGGCCTAAATTCATGAAACTTTGCTAACCTTCCTGTCAGCTAATCCGTCGTAGGAAGTTTAAATTATGATGAATGGTTACCAAGTGGAGTTGCTAGTTAAATTATGAAACCTTACCGAGAACCTTGGTTACTAGAATGTAGTTGCATGCTAGATAAGTTGGAATATTCGTGCTTGTGTTTAAAGAATTTTTGTTGAATGTTAGGACAATCGACACAATAAAGGGACTGGCATGCATTACAGTCTAATCCATGTCCATCGCTATAGCTGAAAACTAAAATCTTTTCATAGCACGAAGAATGCATGCAGTGCAAGTAATGTTTTGTGAATACCAACAACTGACCAATTAGATTTCTTACTAGCTAAGAAAGGTCTGACTAACAGGGAACCAAGCAAGGCAATCTTGGCACTTATTTGACTAGGTCAGGTTTAAACTTGATAAGGCACACGAAATAGACAAGGCACACGACTTTGGTACACATATTGTGCGCACGATGTAGCCTTCGCCCGGGTACGTGGACTCGAGCTTCCGCATCATGTGTTGGTGTAAATTGTGATGCAACTCGCATACCTCTGGCGAGGGCGCACTTTTCTATGACGTCATTTACATAAGGTCTATACATTCAGTATCTAAAATCCACATGATTTTCTGTTACATTGTTATTCCAGAAGATGGAGAAGGGGATAGTAGAGTTATATTAATATATTTAACAACCTGTTTTTGTGTTCAGTTACGCACGTAGAACAAGTCATGTGACGACAGCATAAATATAACCATGCCGTGATGGTCCTTCTTAAAACTTCAACAAAGACACCTCATCAGATCAAAGGCGGCATGGGGTATAACTGGTATTAGACCTCGTTACCTGATCTGTGCCTTCAAGCGATCTTTTCTATCGTTGTGCTCACACTGCGTAAGAAACCAATTAATACATACTTAACTGGCCTGCTGGCCTAAATCTATTACGTGGTTTGTTTATGTATTTTTGTAGATCAGGTACTGACAATCAATAACTTAAATGTGAAAGCTGACTGTATCAGGTGTCTACGTTGTGTGATTCATTTCCGCCCTGAGGCGATAAGATGTAATCAGGCAGAGAAGGAGGATGTTACAAACCTTAGGAAGAACGGTTTCATCATGACACATCCATAACATCAATGATCCAACTTTCATTATCTTTTCTTGAAATTTATGCTTTTCCGCGATTAGAAGGCTATTATATGACTGTAAACCGAAAATACTTATAAGGAGAGATGAAGGCAAAGGGCAAACATGCCATTCTCTTTTTTGAAACATGACGACTTTCATTTTCTCACAACATATCTTGCTATACTCGCTGTGAAAAATGATATGTTGTCGTCTTTATATTTGCACTTTACTTGCACTGCGTCTTAGCCGGTTAACTTTCTTAACAGGCTATAACAGCGAATGCCAAGAGAATCAGTGTGCGCTATGTGGTGTTCGTATGGACCATTAACGGAATGAAATATTGTCATTTTCCATCATTTTAGCACGTTCCTGACTAAGGTATTTAAATCTTTGAATAGTAGTTTGTGTACTCAGTGAGGGTCGAAGAAAATCTTACTGATATGTGGATAATGTTTTAATGTCATACATGTGGAGTTGAAAACTTTCCACCTTGAAAATAAAAAGAAAATAAAAAGAAAATAAAAATGTACCATTGCCTTAATGCATTTCATAGTATATCACCCCCCAAAATGTTCGCCCCTGGAAGCTATTTCACCCACCACCAAAGCTCATGTCGCAAATTGTCTGTCTACGGTCTTGGGCGTCGTACACAAAAACAAATGGCGGGGAGGGGGAAATTGGACCACTTTAAGTAGTGGAAGTATGTGGCCTGGAAAGTCTTTTTGAGAATTATGTATCATGCATAATAAACATACTTTAAACAAGCATATATCCTACCCCTATTATTAAAGAAATCACTTAAGTTATGAAAAAAGTTTGAATGCATTTTTCTGGAGACATAGGGTAGGTTCACTTTTTTTTTAATTATGTTCATTATACACCCTTACAATTTCATCTGCTTCTTTGATCTATCCCCCTACCTTGTTGTCTCTCTGTCTCTTCCTCTTCCTCCCCCTCTCGTCCACCCTTTCTCTCTGCTTCCTTTGATTTACTATATTTTGGTGAATCTGATTTGTAAAAGCTTTGTTTTTAGTGGAACCAAACTTTTCTTCCGCAATGCATGATAAGCTACAAATTGTATGTGAAGTTTGAAAAGTGACTATAGAATAGGAAACAAAATAAAATAGTACAACAACGAATGGAACCAGGCCAAAGTGATTATTTTTCCAGACACATGTCTAATCAGTTTACACAACAGCTTACTTCTTCATTTCTTCCACTTGTATTGATATTATAAGTCCTTCCACTTTGATTAGTAATTCAACAAATGAGGAAGTACCAGGAAGTCACCTTCTCCTCACCCCCATATTAAGTTTTGCACTCGATTGCTTTCGTTCTTAATCGGCTTGTCTCTTTAACCACAATCCTTGCTTGATCATCAATTAAAAATGTATTCGAGAATTTTCATGTTCATCAAATTAGGTACTTATTGCATCATGCGTTTCGACTAAAATCACAACCAGGCCGTGGGCAGGCGGGAAAGGGGGTATAGGGGGCATAGGGGGCAGATGCCACACCCCCATAATAGACTGTCCAGTATTTTCTGCGGTACTCTCTTAAAGGTAAACACTCGATGTGCCAAACTAAGTAACGTTCTTCAGCTTGTGTTGGTCACAGTTTTCTCTAATTAAATCAAAACTCAATTTCCAAATGTATATAATCCTCTCCGATTAGTCACAGATGCAAATTGTGTAACAGAGTGGCTGTTCATAGAGACACCGACTCAAATTCCCATTTAAGTCAAATTACAAGAGAGTAAACAGAAGATGGTTTGGTAAGGCCAGGAAAGCTTGCACTTCAGCTAAGGATTAAGGTCCCGTACGTTGGGAAATGGAGATGCTCGGCGGAGGCGCAGAGACAGTCGATGAAATCGCTGGCGTTACTATACCAGCGTGGAACAGGTTGGCTCCCTCTCGAAACCATATGTTTGTATATAATTTGGCCTCACATGATCGTCTCCGCCATTTGCCCACAAGGCTAGTCAAGTCACTGGTTGAGCTTAGAGGAAAGGATAACTGTAAACTTTGGACCGAAGAAAGGGAACGATGTGGACAACAAACTGGTTTTTTATTCACACGATATGTAAAACCCTTCTTCTACTTTTCTTCCTTTAACTTGTTTGAGTTCGAAATCGGTAGCCTTTTTTCTCTTGTCTTCACTTCCAGATGAGGTACTGGAACAACTGACAATTAACTCTTTGCAGTACTGAAGATGTGAAAGAAAGAAAAAGAATCATTCGTACAAATCCTGTCTTAATTTTTAACTCCATAGAAAGAATCATCATCGACGTTTATTGTCCCATGTGTTCAAAAGAAAGGTGTCATAGCTAAGGAAGTGATTTCTAAGTTAGTTATGTTTAAATGCATCTAGACTGTAAGAGAGGTTAGATCGGAAACGCCAAAGGCTATTTTCTAACCGTTTATATGGATCAGTAACTCAGTTACATTTCGATAAAGCCCATAGTAACCATATTTTCCAGTTATGACTATCTGTAAATGACTATCTGTTAAACCACAAAATCGGATCCGTGAACAGCAAAGGTGTTCCTGTTATAAACTGTCGGTGGTGGCTTGGAGCATGGATTTATGTTATGGATTAAGTACCTATGCACGTCTAAGTATTACAGTTGCTCCGTGTGTGGATTACTTTCTTTCATTCAAGATCCACGGAGATTTAAGTGAACTGATGTTCATTTTACACATCTTATATATGTTTCCTTTTTAGAGCATGGTCGCGAATCCAAAGCCAGGGAAACGTTTTCCACTGTACGATTAGGAAGTTTTGAAGCACTCTGCAAGCAGGAATAGCAATTTAAAGGGCAAATTTCGTAATTCCAAACAGTTCCATTTCCCCAAACTTAATTACTCCTAGCCCCTCTCAAAAAGTTCTTCCTTGTGTATACACACACCTAGTTAACTGCGTGTAAAGGTCATGTCCTAGTGAACATACAAGGTCCCAATGTGTACTCAGAACACCCTCTCTAAATTGTGTGAAAAGTGAGCTACTGTGCATCTTTTGACTCTGATGCCAATCAAAGAGCAGTAAACAACTGAGAATTTTGATATCCTTAACCAGAAATGTACGTGGGATGATGACTGTCTGTCTTCAACTAAAGTGAGAGTATGGGATGATCAACCAACTCAAAGATTTAAGATGATGCGATGACGGGTATAAGTCATTTGCGGTTCACCAGACTTGGTCTCTACGACGAGTTTTCTGGCCTCGACAGGGTGAGATAATGTATTTACCATAGCCTTTTTTCTCTGGCTCTTAAAATTTAGCAGATGCCTCATCGAGACCGATTAGGCTGAGGGGGGATTTTATTTGGCACTTTCAAATATTTCAATAGATCCCATGACAAAATGCGTACTTTCCTATTTAAGAATCCCATTTTCAATACAAATTTGTGTCCCACAGTCTGTTATACGTCACAACATCACCTCGAAGTTCATGGTCTGTAACACAAACTAAAATGGTTTGGCTTAGGTCTATTGCATTGCAAAATTACATTAGCATGCTGCCTTGGAGGGTTGTGGCCCAACCCTCGACCCGAGAACTATAAGTCTGGTATTTGATGATATGCTTACCAAGCTCGGAACGTCAGTTTTCTTATCATCCTTTGACTAGATCTTCGGTAGCTCCTTATGCAAGGCTTTTACTTCGCTTTGTTTAGAGGTTGCCTTTAATTTGAGAGAAAATTGACAGTAACCGAACGCACCAGAAACGATTAAGATGGTGAGTAAAACAAGCAGCACCACAAAAATGACAGCATCGGTTAGCATCATCGTTTGATGATCATTCCTTGTCAAACCTTGAATAATGTAAAAAAATTAGATGTGATCTATAAGAACAACTTAAAAATTACTATAGTCACTAGACATATGCATGTAATCACTACAGGCTCCATTCGTCCTCCCATTCTTTCTTTCGTCTTTTTTTCTTTTGCTGCATGGCCATGAAACCTGTAGCATAAAATGACGAGTCTCCTCCCATTTTAATTAGTAATTACTTTGCGAAAAACAATATGACAAACTTAAATTTTGGACATTTTCACAGTATCAATTATTTTTTTAATTCTGCATTGGCACTTCTTTAGCATACGTTCAGGTCTCAAAGTGTGGGTATCCATAGTTTCCGCATCTGTGAGGGAAAAATAAGCTTGCATAAGTCACATGTTCCTTGACCTACTCCCCCTCCCTTGTTTATTGTTTTGATGTAGCGTACTCACATTTCGAGCTGATTTTTAAGAATTTGTAGGGGGCCCTAATCCCCCATACATTTAACCTGTTTCCCTGTCGTGATACACACACTTAAAATTTTTTCAAAGTTACGGTTTCCTTGAACAGCGATTCTGAAGTCAGGGAGAAATCTTTGGCCAAGATACAGTAGCATTGATCATTGGTAACCACACAATGAAAGGAACTAATGTATATGAACTTTTACAGCAATGTATACGACGTAACCTACGTACATGTTCACATACACTTATGTAAACTGTAAACGTATGTGGTTATGTTGGTCTGGTTGGCGTGTGTTACGACCGATAATGTAAAAATTAACCGATAATGTAAAAACGACCGATAATGTAAAAAAAAAATTACCGATAATGTAAAACAAATTTACCGATAATGTAAAAAAAATCTTTGAACCGATAATGTAAAAAAATCTTTGAACCGATAATGTAAAAAAAATTACCGATAATGTAAAAACTCTCGTTTACTGATAATGTAAAGAGAATTTACCAATAATGTAAAAACTGTTCTAACGAAGATTTCATAGGACCATATTATGGTCCTACGTACATGTGTGCGTGCATATGGGGTAGGCATGTACGTAGGTAGGTAACAAAATCTGCTCTAACTTAGGGACAATGGAACTAAAAATGGGCCCTTTGACGGCCCGTATATCCCACTACGACCAAGATAAGGGGAAACTGACTTCGGAACTGTGATCAGCGTCGTCGATTACCTCTAGGACGCAATTTTTATCAAATGTGAGGTTTCGATTTCAGCCCCTTCTTCCCCTGGGGCGGGGAATGGGTGAGGGGGAATAACCTTCCTTCAGCTTTAGAATAACGATAGCAACACTCCTGGGGTTTCGGACATGCTGATTTAAAATTGTAATTCTCAATCCTTTAGTTTTCGAGATATCTGGTTTTTATTAGAGGGCGCCCTCTAATGGACCATATTCAAATTAGCTGTGTCATCACTATAAGCCACCTTCATGTCATAAAATACTTGAAGTCCTTTTATGATTTTTTTTATCGTAGTTAAGTTCTTTTTAGTGAGATAAAAAGTTTGTTACCTACATACGTACATGCCTACCTACCTACATAGACCCATATGCACGCACACATGTACGTATGACTATATGAAATCTTCGTTAGAACAGTTTTTACATTATCGATAATTTTTTTTTACATTATCGGTAAACGAGAGTTTTTACATTATCGGTAAATTTTTTTTACATTATCGGTTCAAAGAATTTTTTACATTATCGGTTGTTTTTACATTATCGGTTAAGTTTACATTATCGGTTGTAACAGCGTGTCTGTAAGAAAAGATGTGAGGTAAACGTGCCAGAACAAGCCTTGTTGCGATCATTAAGTGATGTCAATGCCACTTCATACTAGGTCCGTAGTTGAGAGCAGGGGAGGGCACCCCTAGACCAACTTTCACCCCGAGAAAATTTGGAATAACTATTTCCCTTGTACGTCTTAACACATCTCGGTCGCCTGAAAAGATATCCCCCCATGGAAGGTATCTCACCCTCTCTCCTTTCGGAACCTTGCCTTGTTACTACCCTGCTACATACTCATAAATATCAAAAATATTAATTCCGTTGATCAAATATTGTGAGACGAAACTTAGACCTATCCCCTCACCCACCTTCATTGATCGCCACCTCTGATCAAATGGTGAGCCAACATTTTTTAGAATGTTTCGTAGCTGCAAAGTTCAAAGTTTATCGCTTAAAGACAGATACTCTTCACCCCAAGCATGACATTTCCTTGGGGATAAAGTCTCAATTGGTGACTTCTCTTTTGACTGACATCAGAGTTACAAAATTCAAAAGATGCAGAGTAGCTCATATTACCCACAATACACAGAGCGTTGTGACTACACATTACGACCTTCTACATGTTCACGAGGATATCGTCTTAAGCAATAAACTACCTTTGTGTTTGCACAAGCAGAAGTTTAAGACAGTTGTGGGTGGGGCTAGAAGTGACCTTGTTGGGAGAATTATAATTGTTTGCGATGATGAGTATCTCTCTTTAAATACCCATGTCAATTACAGAAGGTTGAATGGAGATGTGGCAAGGAGTAAAGTTTCATTCCTACAACCTTGTAAAAGGATGTACTTTGGCATGATTGATAGCCGAACGCAGAAAGTTTTCAGTAGGTTGGCTACAGTCCTAGCAGAAAGCCACTATCCTTTGTTGGCGCTTAGTTCACTAACAAAAAATGCTCAAAATGATTCCAAAATGTCCTAAAATGGCATTTTTCGTAACTTACAAGTTGCATCTTAACACATTCTGTGGGTATTTTAGAGCAAACCGTTTCAAGATGGAGGTGATACAAATGTACTTTGAAAATTTCTGAGGAGGGGGAACTGCCCCCTCCCCGTTGTGTACGACCATAATTTATGAAATGTTGCACACTATTCATACACATGAGCATGTACTTACGACATCGAACTCCTGCGTCGCTATCATGATCCCAGAAGTCAACATCCATAACAGAATATGACGTATCTACTGGGTCCATTTGGGAATTTTCACAAGCGTCAACCGATCTTTCCTCACCAGTACAGATCAAGTGCCAACAGGGCCATCACCTCCACCAAATTTCGATGGTATGGTAACACTTGCCTATTACCACAACCCAACTGGCGACAAACAATCGAAGCATGTTTAGTATCCCATTTACGGTTAGATACAGTACCCCAAGAACCCCGTCGGAAAACTTCAACTCGTCCTTCACACGCCGTTTTACCGCCAGCTAATCGGATGGCTACGAAAATCGTGGGAAAAGATAAAGTCTCAAAGAAACTTTAAAAATTTGCAATTATGAAGTCAAACGCATGAAAATATAATTAGTTACTAATCTACTGCCCCACACTTAGACTTTCTTATTAAATCTTTGATACTGTTACAGTTTCTTATGCAAAAATTTGATACACATAGCCTTACTCGCTACACCGAGTAAGGTTTAACAAGGGTGCATACCAGTCCCCCCCGAACGACGTGTATTACTCCTGCACCTACATTGGTTGCATTGTAATATCAGGGTAATATGGTGTGTACGCTAGAAGGGGAGTACATATTTGACACATGATATTAAGGTCAACACCAATCGGGATCCTCCCCGAGGGGTCTTGTATATTGCCAATAATATAAGATTGCCTCATAATCGTCTCTTTATGCAAGCCTTAGGTTGTTCTTTAGGTTTTCGGAAAACAGTTCTCGACAGATCAGTTCTGTGCCTTATAATCCCAATAACGGTTATCAGGCATAGATGGTAAACCGTGGCAATTGCCTCCAAAGAGCGCAGAAGTTTTGCACTAGAATTGTTGTAAAACCTGTTCCCCTACCTTCAGTAGAGGAGATTTGTGTAAAAAAGTGGAGGGGGGGGTAGGGATAATGGGCCCAACAGTAAAAAGTTGTTGTGGAAACAAGTAAAAGTCAATGCCAGCATTTCCAAAAAGTGGAGGGGATATATCCCCCACATCTCCCTGGGATTTCCACCTATTCGTACCGTTGATCAAATCCTTTCTGATGACATTAAAGAAAAAGAGAGTTGAAAGTTAAAGCGCGCGGGGAGCACGCAAAGCTTGAAAAGGATTAACGAAAATTTTTAATAGTTTGAGAACGATTTGTGATAGAAAATGATAAAAAAATGATCTCCCACTCAGGTAAAAACACACCACCTCACCCTACCCCTAAAAAGCGTCTTTTTAGCTCATTTTATAAGGATCGAAAATACCCGGAAGTCAGTTGGGTGCACGCGCCCCAAGCCCCTTCACCTGGCGCCACTGCTCATAGATCAAAAGCTCATTAAATTGCTTAGACCTTAGTCATGTTTGGAAAATTTACCCTTTTCCGACACTCGAAACAGAGGCACATTAAGAGCATATCCTATTATATCCTATATAATATTTTCTTTTGTCGACCTTGTTCCTTTTTTTTGTATTTGTTCTAATGTTTCGGGGTGATTACTCCTATAAGTTTCTCCAAGCTTCCTGTAATCATTCCCCAGTCTCTTCCTATTTTTCATACTCTGTAAATTTATCTTCTTTTATGTAAATGGATTGAGTCTGAAATAAAGTTTTGTGAAACTGAATATGAAAAAAATCTCGACAAAAGATACGCTTTTATTGCACAAACTTTAGTAGACTACTTTGACTAAGCACACGTTTCTTAACTGATCGCGAAAAGTCGCACGTCTGCACAAGGACGGCGATTTGTTCCCAGCATTGGGGAAAGGCGGCATAACCTCATTTTCAAATAAATTACTGTGTAAAAAATCAAAGCCAATGGGCGATTTCTCAATTGGGGGCACATGTCTCCAGGAATCGCCCCATACGCCTACAACATACCACTCCTTTCCTAGGCAATGCAAACCCAAGTTGGACAACTCCACCATCGTTATCCAGATTGCTACTAGTAGTTACTTCCTCCTCTTTTCAAATCGGAACATAACCATTTTAGCTCGAACATAAATGTTAGTTTTTAAATGTGTTAAGAACTATCATATGTAAACTTTGCAAAAGCTTGCTAAGCACAATGTATTTGCTACTTGTTAATATCTTTCCCATATGTTACATGACGCAAATCTATAGCCCACATCTTTGTGGAACATAATAACGATATACATACTCCATTCTTCTTCGGCTTCAGATATCTCAAACAACAAGTACGATGAGAAGACTAAACACACATTGCAAAACATTCTTTCTTCAAAGAGGCCATCTCCTTCTGTAAGCAGTGTCTTCATGTATTTGCAACATTACGCAGAAGTCCAGTCCAAAGTACATGACTACGTTAAACTTGACAGATCGTTAAAGTTGCGTAGGACATTCTTGACGTTAAGCCAACCATCAGTACTAGTGTTGTAATGACGTTATTAGCTCCTTGGTTTTACGTGAAAGTTTCTCAATACTAATATACCAGGAACAGCAACTCACTGCTAATACTCAGGTTCCAATCACTATTAGGACATTAAAGGTATAACGGCTTCCATATATACTTTGAACTTTCCGAACCGGATTTCAATCGTGGAACCTGAACCACAGAGGTTAAGTTATAAGAAAAATTAGAGTCACATTACATGCAGCTACTGCTCTAAATTACTACTTGCTCTCTAAAATGATCTAATATTCCTTGTTTGTATAAAAACAGGCTTGAAATGAAGTTATATAGATTATCTGATTGTTTACCGGGTATTTCATATCCTGCAGACAAACAGGAAACGTACAATATTCCATATGGGATATCATCTGTAAAATGAAAAAAATCATTATTCGCTCCTTTCCTTGTTTGTAAAATTTACGATCAGTGCTTGGCATGAAGCATAATCGGGCCCGTAGCCACGGGGGCATTTCGGGGTAATTCCCCCCAAAAAAATATTTCTGCCCCCAGATGAAAAACTGAAACTGCATAATAATTAATGTGGTGGAATATTTTATGCCCCCCAATCACAAAATTTGCCCCCAATTGCAACACTTGCCCCCTAAAAATTTGCATAATTAATGATTATGTAATGCCACATTCCAGTGATTTTCAAGAACCATTGATAACTATTGAAAAGGAAATTGAAGGACACTAGCGTAGCTACAGGGAGGAAAGGGACGACCGCCCCGGCAGTGCTATTTTGCCGGGGCACGCTCGGTCTACTGGGATGAAGTAAGAGATTAAACATGCATGGTGTTTCAAATTTTTACAGGTTTTTTCCCTTTATGGGCAGGGGCAACGCAAACGTAATTACCATAAATGTTACTGAGAAAACGGTTATTCTGTTAGCCCACTGAAGATACGGGTGATTGCGAAATTGCACTCACAAAGTTTTTAGCAAAATTATAGCAAATTTAACCTATGATCTGCATTTCCTTTTTTACTTTTGAAGGGTAGCCAAAAAGCACTTTTTTTAAAAATCACCTTATCAGTCCAAACATATCATGTGGTTTTAACTACTTTTTCTAACGGACTGAAAAGCAAATAGTGTCAAAAACCAACTTTTATCAAATTTGACCTTTGACCTCTCACCTTTAACCCTTTACGTCACCAGTTACGCATGAACAAGTTTTTATGTTCAACCAAGTTTGAAGCTTATCGGACCAGAGAGTTGTTAATTACAACTTCCTGCACACACATCATACTCAGCTTCAAATTTCTCACTTCAGGTGAAGTGTATCTCATCTCTCTATATACTACCTGTAGGGAGATGATATAATAACCATTGGATAGGCCTAATTGTTCAAAACTATGGTTGGACCTCTGGCAAACCCCTTCCTACAGTGAAAAATCTCCGTTTGAGGCAGGCGTCTCTCTCATATAAAAAGAAGAAATATTTCGGAATGATGCTATCATTTTCGTCGATTTCAACATGTTGATGTTCGAAATCTTTGATATTATTTATAAGAAAGTTATTAGAAACCAAGGTTTTTCATGACTCTTTGGCAAAAGTGAAATTTATGTCGATATTCTTTTAAGAAAGTCATCTCTAAACCAAGGTGTTTCATGACTTGGCAAAGGTAAAATGCATTTTAAACTATGAAACAAGAGTTTGAAGGTCGGAGATGGTTTGAAGGTTGAGTGTACTTCTTTGTATTCAAGAGGTCCCTGGATCAGATCGCGGTGACGCGAACCCGAAAATTTTCTGATGGCTAAGAATATTGCTTGCTTTTGAGTTAACTTTTCCCAGAAATGTGGTTTATGCTTGTTCAACTTAAGAAGGTGGACGATTTGTACTCACTTTAGCTGTCCGGGCAGTCTGGGGCGTAGGAACTAGGGGAACTAGGGGCATTTTCCCCTTCCTTTCTGAAAATTGTAAATGTGCCCCTTTTCAAAGTGACAAATGTTCTTATACACACACCTATATATATATATATATATGGTGTCATTAGAGAGCGTTGGTCTCTTTAAAAATCTTATCTGCTAAATGTTAACAGATGACAGAGTGTATACGGAGTTGGTTTAATACAGTTGTCAAGGCACACTTGACAAAGAGGTACCCTTACCATCACGTTTTGAAGAAATTAATAAGACGGAGAAAAATGTAGTGTACCTTTATGAATGGAAGTGGGAATCGAGGAGGTAAAGGCAAAATACATTTTAACCAACCTTGCAAGCTACCTGAAGTGAGTTGTGTAGCGAAAAAGGTCTTTGGTTGGTATTAAAAATCGTAAACATTAACCTCGTTAATTTATTGTTCATGACAAATACACAGTTTAATATGGGCTTTTATTCCCTTCGGCCATAAACATAAATTGTGTGGACAAAAACTTATTTCTTATGCATTTTGTAATCAATCTAGGCGTTCATTCATGAAAACAAAGGATTTTCTCAATAACTTCATCAATTATGCAAATAAGGCCAGTCTTAATATTGCGCACATTGTAAGTGGAGACATTGTTAATACTGTGTAAAGTTACAACTGCATCAGGCCCGTAGCCAGGTAAGGTACTGAAAGGGGACAAAATGGCTTCCAGGGGGATTTTTCTCAGAGGACAAATATGTATTAAGTCAATGGTAACTTGAAACTTCTCTAGAGTGAGAAATAATTTTCAATTTTTAATTTTCCTCCCCTGAACCCCTTTGGCTATGGGCTTGAACTGCATGTGGATTGTAACAATGTTTTGATATTACAGGACATGACGACCATGTCATAACATTACTTCCTGACTCTGTGTAGCAAAGCACCCCTTGAAATAACTGAAACGTGGAGGTATAGGCGAGACCGCCATTGTATCTCTCTGCGAGTGCCGAATCGTCGTTAGTTCATTATGATGTCATAGTATCTCATGACAAACTCTTTCGCGAGTAACTCTGTGTACAATCCACACAATAATTTTCTCAACGCTCTCTTCCCAAAATTTCTGAAGCATTCTATCACTTGGTGTCCTTTGTATTAAGTGGGTCTTATGCAACCGAACTTTGAGCAGAAATTGAAGAGTGCATTAAAATTGAAAGAAACACGACCTATCCCGGCGGCACCAACCATACAGCCGACCACCTTGCAGTCCTGAATGCTGCAACATGCATGCATATATATTTATTAAGTCATATATTTGAATACATCTGTATGTTCCAGCATTGATATCTCACAATTAGGGGATAAATGCGAGGGTGCCCGGTCTCAAATGTGATTTGAGACCGACGATTTGAGACCGACGATTTGAGACCGACGATGACGTTATCACAGAGGCTGAGCTGACCGAGACGATAACCCTTCTTTTATCCCCATTCATAAACACTTCCAGAAATACGCCGAAAAAGACACCAAAAGTACCTTTTCAGACAAAATGTCAAAGATCAACTTTTAAAATTCTCAGTTCTATATTTGGCCCTATTATGACGTAATGACTAGTATGAACTAGCCATCGATGACAGACGAACATTACAGGTCGCGACCGATAGTCTAACTGCATCGATTTGCTTGGCAGATTTTAATTTTTGAGAACGTTTTTACACAAGCTAACGTTCAAGTTGTTCTTGAAAAGGAGGACTGAATACAAATATTATACATCGTTTTATAGATGATGGTGAGGAAGAAAACTAGCTTCTAGCTAGCTAATGTTTTACAAGAACGTTCTACGCTGCGAATTAAGTGAAAGGTTCACTGTACGGTAGATAAACACTGCTCTGCAGTTAGAGTACTGCAGTACTATGCATGGTGTAGCATTCATCTACTGCCGACATTTTGACAGCAAGCTAAAGCAATTGTGTGCGAGATCCGGGACAGAGACTGTGATTTAATCTGTCTTTTGTGCCTCTTTGGAAGAGAATTATAGTGGAAGGAATTTTGAAAACTTCTATTGTAGATTATGCAGGCCTAACGCTAGGCCCAGCTCAAACGTTAGTTCAAAAGTAGCCGAGTTCGTACTGTCGTAGCAATAATGACGTGCTAGGCTAGCTGTTAACAGTGTTATGGTGTTTCACTGTTGTTAGCGGAATCGGTTCAAACGCATAAGACCTTGCGCTGTCAGTACAACCTGTGTTTACCGTTGCAACAGCTATGCATGTCATAGTTACTATATACATGCAGGCAACAGCAACATAGAGACCAAAATCATTTTTACTTTCCCATTCCGGCTTAAGTAGGAGTGGAATACCTGAACCAAGCAGACTGTCTATAAAATTCAAGAGCCCTGCCAATATCTGAGGAGAATATAGTTTTATGAGCATTCATTTTTGGGATGAAGCATGACTGCATTATGCTTTCGAGTGGTTATAGTTTAAGTGATACTAGGCCTGCGTAACACAGTGTAAATACTAGTATACAGTACCTGATTTAAGATATTATGGAATTTTGTGTATGCCTAGAGCTACAGCTAAGTATAGGTTGCCCGTACTCAGATACTACTAGGCTAGGCTATTATAGTTTATGTTGCTATGATAACCCATCATGGACAAAGCATAGTGCACGGTGCAGTGGTAACAGTGATATTCACCTTAAAGTAATTCTCCTTACTGTCAAAGGCCAGTCTCGAATGCCATTCGAGACTGGTCTTAAAAAGTAAAAAGGTGATGGAAAGTACAGGAAACAAATAGTTCCTTCTCAAATATTTCATTCAAGTTGTCAACAGATCAGTAGAGTGTAACATTGCACATGAACTTGAAAGCTTATTCGGGAATCCATTTGAAAATCATTCAAAATTTTATATAAAGAAACTATATAAGTAATCAAACATTAACTCCTCGAGAACTTTAGAGAAACAATTCAACAATTCAAAAAGGACTGTGGATGTTAGTTGCATTTCCGTTCTTATATACAGAAAAAATAATTTAGTTAGAGACATATAATAGTAGCATTTCATAAGGGTCCTATTTGAATAAGAAAAAAATTCCATTGCAAGTTTTATAAACCCCGTAGAAATACTCCTTTCCTAATACAAGATGTCTCATTTCAAAGACTGGTTATTTTTGTCAAAGAACCTCCAGTTCTCATCGATTGATCAAGGTCACAAAATGCAATGTAAAGTGGGTACATGACTTAAGATCTACTGTTTCTCCTCAAAATTTGATAGGGTTGGAATGCTTGAATATCTTTTCGTGTAAATCTGGCATTAAACTACAACATAAGGTTTTAGCAGAAAAAAATTATTATATATTTTTGATTACACACAGTGGTGTCAATGCCACGAAGAAGTCCAATGCTATCTCTAATCGATGTGCCAAGGTGACATCACAGATCCCATCATGCACTGCTATATTTCTAACTATATTTCTTTAAAAATTGGTGTCTTCCATACGTTACATGCTATATTGAAATGCAATTTTAGTTTCTAAAACAGAAATAATTTCCCCGTTTTCGTTATGATTGAATTTAATCCCTGGCAAATCCTTTTGGGCTTGCGCAACAGTACCCTTCCTAAAACATAACAAAAAATACTAATAATATAAAAAAATACCAGATGAGCAACATGTTTGTTTTTTAACTTTTCAGGTGTTTCATCAGAACCGGGAGCTGAAATTTGAAGATCCTACGTACATAGCGGGAAGAACTTTTTATGATTTGCTGAGTTAAAATTCGTATCCAATTCGAATTGCCAGTTAAGAAACTGATTAAAACAAGAAAATCTTGTCAAATACTGTTAAGAGTTGTGGAATCAATACCTAATTAAAAACGTGACAGAAGTAATGGCGAAGGAGTTAGCGTTGTTAGCACTATTTATTATGACTTATTTTATTAACTGGTTAATTTATGCTCGTGTCATAAATTATTAATACTTTTATGCAATCCCAGGCTTTTAGTATCATTTTCATTGATAACAAACATTTTAATATGGTTTAATTTTGCATACCTTACAACAGATGTCAAACGGTGGCAATGACATAATGTTTATTGCTTTGGTTTCAAGCCTACCGTTTATACAACCTTTGTTTGGTGATACACGAGTTTGCTATTGCAGATGTGATCCACCTTAGGAAAAGACTTTACAGATGGTAGAAGTTTCAAAGTGTCGTATTAAAACATCCGTACAGTTATAAATCTTAAATTGACCAGCGTTTCTTTACAACATTACTCTCATCCACTCCAACTGATTACGGACGTATCCTAACTCAGCTGGGAAAATACCTGGTGTTTTAATTCTCTCTGCACTTAAAAGACGGTTAAGTACCGTAGTTATTCGTGTTTTCAATGGGTCCTTAACGTAGACAGTTTATATATAGCTTAAATTTGTCAACTTTAAGGTTTAACAAAGGTAAGGAATACTTTGAAAAGAGCACAAAGATGTTAATATGAGCTTTATTTCACATCAATTTATTTTTAACTCTATTATTCAATGCTCCGAGTCATGAAAATACAAATAAATTTATAGTAAATGCATAAATGGCTATCTAGTTTTACTCTACTACTAGCCAGAGGCCTACCTCTATTGCTTGACACTCTGGTTTCGAAATAACAATTCAATTACAAGTATCCCATTAAACTTAAGTAATTAAAGCCGAACAAATAGATATAATTTTTGTTACGTAACATTTTGTGGCTTATTTCATGACTAAACTTATAGGCATTAATTATGCCCAAAATTGTTCACAACATATCAAAAGAAAATGACACTGAATATGCCCGCAGGAAAATGAACCACGAGAAGTTATGCTTGAGCGTGTGCACTATTAATTACGTACCGTAATGACTAAATTGTTTTAAAAATTGCATGTACAGTATTTCTTTTAAAGTTTTACGAATTATGCGCAATGTCTATGTACAAAGTCCTGTCATTCTTGACGAGTTACAAAAAATACACTCTTATATTGCTATTTGACCCCTAAACAAGGCACAAGGATTTCAATTGAAAGAAACTGGCACAGTACTTCTCTTCAGTCATCTGCAGACAATCCTTATTAAATCTGGAAAATTCATCTCTTAACATAGTTGTTTGAATTAAATTTTCCTCTCAACATTTTTAACATTTTAAGAGGAAGAACTAACTAATTGTTTACGTTCGCTATTCTGAAAAATCTACAACTCTCTAAATATCCATCTCATACTATAGAATGAAAGTACTGTTAACCAAACTTCTGAAACCATGGAGCTAATTCTTGTATTAGCTCCATTTGAAAACAAACTAAATACAGATGCATTCTTTCGTTCATCTAGCTTATTGAAGTTACGAGTTTTGTTTTCAACTTTACGCTGAGGTATGCGTGTTCCATAACATCTACTACTGTAGGACCACAAGTGCAATTCATAGAGATCAGTATTGTGCAGGGTCCTTAGTCAGACAACTGAGACCCAAGTCCGTAGCCAGACAAGAAACTGAGGGGGCGAAATAGCTTCCGGGGCGAAATATTTCTTTAGAGGGTGAGAAATACTAAAATGCCATTAGCCAATGCTAATTTTGAATTTTTCAGGGGGTAGAAAATCTTCCGCCCCTGCCCCCTTAGAAACGGGTTTGTTTAGAACACCGCAACACTAGTGCCGTGCACATAGTCCACTTAGCTTTTACATAATCCTTGATCAACAAACCCTCAGAGCTGTATTGCTTCTGAATAGGCCTATTAACTGAATTGAAAGGTACGATAAGTCGGTGTTAATTCAAGGTAGAAGGGAAGGAGTGCAAAAACCACTCTCTGGCGTTGGAGGAGAACTCACAAGAACAGCATCGTGAGATACCCGATCCATTTCGATAGATTCGGAAAAATGATGACTTATTCTGAGGTTTGCTCCCGGGTATCTTTAATGTTAGGCATCTGGTAGGAGCTTTCTGGTTCTCTCTGAGTAGTGTCAATTGTAATATACTGTTGCGCTTGATCCTCTCCAATTTCGGCATAGTTTTTCTCAATTCGTGTTGAGTACTGCCAAGGAAGACAAAAGGATTATGTGTCTTTGTTTTAGGTAAAATACGTCAACTTCATACTCAACATGAATTTACCAATCTCTTCTCCCCAAAGCTATTCTTCCGGAGTATACGCAAGATTTCTGTTGGTTCATACATTACCTACTAATCTTGCCTCCCAATCTAAGTCTTTTCGCTAGGGAAATGCCGGACCATTGGCAAAGCTTTTTCTTGAGTCTAGT
Source organism: Holothuria glaberrima (assembly GCA_009936505.3). Taxonomy (NCBI): domain Eukaryota; kingdom Metazoa; phylum Echinodermata; class Holothuroidea; order Aspidochirotida; family Holothuriidae; genus Holothuria; species Holothuria glaberrima. Next base: position 1,657 of record WURT03532547.1, on the reverse strand, counting down.
TATAAATCATTGTTGATCACCAAGTTATCCTTTTACGGCACTGTATACAAAGTCATCATCTAACCAGACTAAGCCAGACATAACTTCATGAGAGATGTTTCCCAATTACACAGCAAAAACTTTATTTGGCCAGCTCAGCAGGACATCTATGTCGTTAAAGGACAAATGTATGTTCTGTTCAGCTGTTTTAAATAGTCATCATAAAACTTTCAATCGTCAAATGGTGGAACTGACCTCCAATGACTTTGGTCCACAAAGAGGATTTCCACGAGTATGAAAATCAAAACGACCTTGACTAGGCATTAAGTGAGTTTTGTTCAGGCTGTTAAATTACTTCGACGGTACCGATTACCAGTGACAGGCTGCTATTGGTACATTTTACGTAAAAATATACAACGGAAACACTCGGATTTCCCATCTCTCCCATTTATTTCCAGAAAGTGATAAAATTAAAATTGTTATCTGCCTACGGTTTATTCCGTGCCATTTTGACATTTAAAACATTTTTTCTTTATACACAATTAGTGTAGGCCTACGTTTAATTCCCCCAGAGCAGTCCGGGTTTATGTTGTCTGTAGTCTGTGAATCATACCAAGGATCGACCCTTGAGTTGGTCTGTGCACCTCATTTAGCCGCCTAGGGCTACTTCTTCAACGGTAGCTCCCGATAAATCATTCTTAACCTTACTGTTGAATCCCATATAAGTTGCCCTTGCTCCGTATCCCAAATATCTGAAGTTAGCTACTCCCTAGTAGGTGTTAGAGGGTAGTCACACTTGTTGCATCGTCCCTTGTCACAGTGACACTCTACACTGATGCGTTCAGAAACTCGCCCTGCACACTATTGATTATAATTTCTATAGCCCAAGATGTGTGAATAAATTTGCGGATCGAAGGAACCAACGGGATTCTTACCCTTAATTGAAAACTCACTGGGTGTATCATGCTAGTTGAATGGAAGCTTCCTTGTTTGGGGACAGGATGCTTTACCAGTGACGAATCAAATATTTTCTTATAAGGGACACTTGGTGCGTAAGGTATGTTCGCAAAGATGTAAAGCCGACTCATGTACGCTAAGGGGTAAGTTAACGATTTGTATACCATTTATGTCGAGTTATGCTCTTTGCGCGTATGGTAATTTCATTTCATGTCAAATAAAATCTTTTTGACGCAAAAGTGGATCTTTATATCTTTACTGCTTTTTCATCTTCGCGAAATTCTCATTCAAGATTTACCAAGATTTTTTGACCTTATTTCCCTGTAAGCCCCATAGTCTTCTTATGCGATAAATTTATGTCTCAGTCTCGATGCCACTGTGCACTCAGGATGTTTCCATGTTTCAACCCGATTAAGAGCGCACATTTTCCAACAATCAGTTGCGCACACCGTGACGGTAACGTATAGTACCACGCTATCCACAAAACATGTTTACCATAAGTTTATTTCAAGAAGTACGACCTCTTTGATATCATTGTGTATTACATGAACTTGAAACAAATTCTGCGAACGGAAAGTTATGAAAAAACACCGATCTTAACAGTTAACTAACCATAGCTATGTCAGTTGTGTCGTGATAAGTAAATATATATATATATATATATAACAAAAGTTATCTGCAACAGAGCAAAAAGTGCTCGATACCGGTTTACAGTAGAGCA
>WURT03532437.1:0-21319 GCA_009936505.3 Holothuria glaberrima | reverse complement strand
CTGAAAACATTTTGAAAAAAGTTGACGCCATCTGCCCCATATTATAACCTCACACACGTAGTGTGTGAGCTAATAAGCACCCATTCCTATTCACCTCATACATCTGAACTGTACATATTCCCAGGAACTTAATCAGGGTGCCATTTCATGAAGAGTTAAGATCAATCTAAAAATGATTTCAGAGGCACAATTGCATGACAGATCAAAATTAAGATCGATCTTAACTCTTTATGAAACAGGACCCAGAATATTCTACCAAATGGCTATGCAAGTAGTTTGGGTCATCATACCATACTGCTCTGCATCAAAGCATGTGATGGGTGCCCCAAGAACTTCAACAAAGAAACCAATATTTCTCAGGTACTCATACAAATCCTTGAAATTGGTGTGAATATGGTCAGCATTCCTGTAGGGAGAAATAATTTGGACTTGAAAATAGGATATTTATATGCACACTGTTAGGATTTTATCACAAAAGACTTATGTTTCACATGCTATACCATAATTATTTGAAAAACCTTGAACAACAAATAAAATTTAAAGCTTCCACACATTGACCAGTTAGATGAGAGTAGCGTAGTTACAGTGGTATTTGATATGCAAGGACTTATTTTTCCCAAACATTTTAAGTTTTACAGTAAAGTTTTCATCGTGGAAATAATGAGACATCTATTGGACAACATATAAAAATATGAGATTCAACTTAAAGAAAAAAGGAAGAGTTCTTGGCTTCTTTTCAATTGACATGCAAGAAAAGAAATAATCTTTTTCAACTTACATTGTATGACATAATATTTAACATACCTCACATCAAAAAAAGGTAACATAATTAAATGAAACTTTCTAACATATAATAATAACAGAAACAAGGTGTCTTTTGAGTTGTCTTTTGAACTTGTTGCATTACATCCCACATAAAAGCAACAAAACTTTATTTGAAGACCCTCATTTGCAATTTGAAATTAATTACTGTGATTAATGAGTAAACTTCCACTAAGGCCATGCATATTATTGCAATTTCTTACCAATCTAAAGGATCAATCTTCATTCTGAGATTATCCCTGGGAAAGTACCCTGGGGGATACCTGAGGTTGTGATACTGATCCCAGAGTACCCTCTTTGCTCTTGGTGGGGTAGGAATGATTTTGACTTTAATTGGTAGAACCAGTGTACTCTTCCTGCGTTCCTTCTCACCCATCTGTCAGGATTAAGAAAAACAACACTTGTGGACACTTTCCTACATAGAACATTAACATGCTCCTAATTATAAGCTGTGTAAATATCAAAATCTAAGCCAACTTTAGTTGTGAGTACTTTTTTGACAGTCTCAGGGAATTTTGCAGTTACAGTTTATACAGGTTAACTGCTATTCTATGTAACATGCTGACACAAGTTAACAGAATCATAATTTCATAAAACATGCAACAATTTGCAGTGCAGTTTACAAATGAGGTAATGTGTAGGGTTAGGTTATAATGGTCACTTAGCCATGCTTACAAGAAATGATACACTATTCACAATGCAGTCATATAGCTCCTCTGTGAATAGGTCTAACCTTCACATCAATTGTATGCAACATGTTTGTAATCATCAAAACAAAAGAATACGCACGGGGCTACGGGATAAATGAAATCAAACAGAGATCCATAAACTTACCGCAGGAGGGGATTCTACTGTCAGGGTTACTTGTCCACTGGCTACCCCTTCCCATTCTGCAGCTTCTTTTGAGGCTGTAATATGCACTGCAAGGTAACCTGACCAAGGCCAGAGTTCTGGAGAGTAGGATATAGCCACCTGTGTGGAAATATAAAATGCATTTGTGTTCAGTACAAACTGAAATATCTTTTCTGTAAAGATTGATAAAAAAAAAAAATCTCCTTCAGACCATCTTAATGGTTTTCTTTCAACCTCCACTCACATCCACCTAGAAGAGAACCTTTATTCAGTGGGACTTTAAATAGACATCTCTGTACAGCAAGATTTCATGACAACCTCATAGAAGAATTATCCTTACTAACACTGAAACTTTTGAACCTCATGTGTAAAACACCTTGTGCATAACTCTATCAATCAACTGCCACCTGGTACATCTCCTCTTTCAATGTCTTAACAAAACTATTATCTTGTGTCGTTTTGTCTCAATTATTCACATACACTCAAAGGTATTCTTTGGTATATTCATTTCCTCACACACTCATGACAACAATCAAATGACATCTCTGCTGGGAGATTTGGACTGATCTGAAGTGATTTTAATGTTTGCATAAGCACAGAGGCAAATTTTTTCCCTATATTTTTGCTGTGTCAAATACAGGTTTTCATTGTTCTTGCCTTTCAATATTTTTTGTGTGCCCATATCATGCTTTTATATGTGTATCAGCAATTATAAATATTATATGAGTGTATGTAATAGTGAAGGGGTGCATTCTCATTGGTCTATTTCCATACACAACATTCTATGTGCTTTCATGTACACTATCTAATCTTACAAAACCCTCCACATATACGTGGATGAGCATGCTTTATGTCACCACATGCTATCCTTGATTGGTCCACCTCCCCATAAATATAAGTGATAAAATAAATGCTTCAAAAGTAGGAAACCATACCTCCATCATGTTTCCATTGTGAGGACTGAAAGGCTGCCACTTTGGTTTATCTACAATGCGTCCTGTCACTCCCATACCATTGAGTACTGTTATCTGGATTGAAAATGGGGAAAAAGAAGTTGAAACCATTGTTTGGAGATTTAATTTGACAAATGTTTGACAACTGTCCAAAAGTTAAGGTAAAGATCAAATTTTGTACAGTCATTAATTCTTACAGGTAAATGGTTGACCCAAATTATCAGAATAACTTGTTCTCCAACATTTTGAGTGACAATTTATTACAATGTAAAGCTTGTCTTGAAAGGAAACCAGAGACGTATGAAGCAACACTTTATACAAATGCCTGTAATTAAAATGCAAGTTAGAAAGGTATAATTGTCCTGTGTAGTATAAATCGACTCACATTTACAATAGTGGGCATGCCTCCATAATATATAGCTTGACTGCAGTAGGGCCACATGTATGGACACTCTGTCATATCAACATAGCTGGGACTCAAACTGCAGTAGAAACAATGAAAATACACATGACACAAAGTAATCAAGTGAACAAATAAAATCAAAGGACACCACTGTTCATAGATAAGAACAGAACAATTGTTCTTAAAGATATTTTTAGATGACAAAGCAAATAGTAAAATACTGTCAAAAAGATAAAAACAAAATAATACTACAATAAGCATACATCCACCAGGAAACACTTCCTTGGCAGATCCTTTGATAAGCTTAAAATCTTCGTCCCATTATTGCTTTAAACACAAACTTTCATGCTGATAGGTTAACAAGGTCTGCAACATCCTTTTGGGCCCCTCCCCCATACCACAAAAAAAAAAAATTTCTACAAAAATTTCTACACATTTTAATATCATCTTGGGTAAGATTTGGCAGCAGATGTGTTGTCTTTATTTACCTGGCTTGTGGTTTGTAGCTACTGAGCACTTGATAGGCTTTCACCAAGTCTAATTTGCCATGTCCTTGCTCAAACATGTTGGCTGCTGGCAGTCTTCTGGCTGAGGCCATCAATGCTTGCTTCATGCTTGCTGGATTCAAGATGTCTTTGTCCACAGCACTGGAAAGACAGAAATTTGGTAAAATACCTGTGATCATTCTTACACTGCTACATCAGTAACAGTTCTTTTAAAGGAAGGTAACTATATCAGTTTTCCAATATTAACACAAAAACAGCACTTTTAAGATTTCCAGGAACAATTATGTTTACTCAGGAATACAAAAACTAAATTTTCAACAAACAGCACTGGAGTTAGTTAGTTAGATGAGGTTTAACGGCCCAGTTTCCAACTAATTGGTTCAAGTCGAGCCGGCCACGGCCTTTTTTCCAGTTGTGGCTCACTGGCTTGTTTTCCCTTACTCCATTGCTCATGCGGAGCATCACACACAACGGCAGAAGGTTCCATTTTTTAAAGTCTTTGGTATGACTCCACCTGGGAATCGAACCCGGGACCTCCCGCGTGAGAGGCGGATGCACTGGAGAGATACACAGTGCACAAACAGTAGTTTAATCATAGCTCAATTTGTCTAATTTATGGAAACCTAAGTGCTTTTGTAGTTATTCTATTAGTAGTATAAAGATGTTAGGAAGGTCATGTGACTTTCTTATTAATACTGTAGTTGCAACACCTGACGTGACAAAAAACTTCAAAAATAAAGTCCTCAGCACAAATCACCTGATTTACAATTACATTTTCACATCCCTGCTATTTCCAGTTCTTCAATTGAACAAGTTTCTCTCTTCTAAAAAACTTTCCTAATGGTTCAAAATGCTGCAAATATAGCTCACAAACTCTGTTTAACCTTGCCACTACTTCAAACCCTCAGGCTGTAGCTGTCTCAAAAAAACATGAAGCTACATAAGCTGCATCCATGTTTTGTTGCTAAGCACATTGCAGTAATGTAATCATACAGTAATCTTGCTATTGTAATGTGTATAGCCATTTTAACATGGTTCCCCAACTCCACTTAATCAAGACGGTTTAAGTGAATACCTGGCAAGGAGTGTCACAGCTCCTGCTACTACTGGTGAGGCCACTGATGTACCTGACAGAGACCTACAGCCCCCAGCGAGGTTGGACCCCCGGACAGTAGAACCATAAGTGACAATGTCTGGCTTCATCCTTCCACATCCGCCGGGGAGTTCCTGTTTGTTGACAGATAGATAAATCTAGTCAAATTCAAATAATAACCTTTACATCCCTTTTTTGTATTGCTTTTCTTTCTGACTTTGTAAACCAACCTGTTTGATATGTTCAATATTACTGCTTCATTTTAATTACTGGCCTATGGTATACTAACAAAATGATCTTTATCAAAAGACATACTACTCCCAAGATTGTATTATGATGTCAATCTGTAACTTTATGCACTCTTTCAAAATGACTAAATGCAAGTATTAGAAAATGTTTGATTTTGCACCAACCCAACACAAAAATCTAGATGAGCTCTCTTTCATTATACAATTTTGTGCGGTTGGAGTTCTAACCTTTATGATAAATTTTTTAATGTACACAATTATTAGTTACGTTGAAACTTTCAGTTATGCTTACCCATGTTGTCATGCCCCGAGATGAAAACTTGGCAATACCATCTTCAAAGTTTATTCCTCCAACTCCAATGACATCCATCTGATCAGCTGGATTATTCAATGTTCTAAGAAAAAAAAAAAAAATAAGAATTTTGGTACAAGTATCAAAACTTTGATAAAATCAAACAGATATTAGGCTGTCTCTTATATGTTGTGAATGACAGCTAAATATTAAACTAACTGTTGCTTAAATGTTCATTCCAAGCCAGCTGTTCCAGCACCTACCCTGATCAGCTCACACTTTATGCAAATTAATGCATTGCTGGACAGGAGACATACTGGAACAACATATCACTCAAAGAAGGGAACAGCACTACACTGTTCCTTTATTCTGAAATCCTTGATAGTTCACTGGACTGGATGCTGCCCTATGCTTACGATGCTCTGCTATAATAATCTTTTAGCCCATATTTTTTAATTTATAAATCTGATCACATTATGTGTTATGAGATACACAAATCTGAGCATAAGGTGCAATCATCTTACCCATACAAAGGTCCATCATTGCCAATGGCTGACACCATGATCACCTTGTTGGCTGTTAATTCCCAAACCTAGCAAGAGAGATTAACAAGACTTTTTCAAAACTGAAAATGATTGAATTATAAATATTCATCATCAACTATAAACACAGTTATGTATCAGTGAGAATGGTCTTGTTAGTTTAGGTAAAAGACTTTCAAGGTAAATACATAACACTCGAAAGTAGCTATACACCTGCTTTTAAATTATGGACACATACATACTATTAATTTTAAGCCCCTTCCCCACCCCCACCCTTCAAATGTCTTCTCTCTTTTCCAGAATCTACGGCTGTTTATATTTAAACCAGTAGTTAAACTGTTGCTTAAACCAAGAGAATTGCTAAAGCCACAGCTATCTTTGATGGGAAGTAATGTCATGCAAGGAATATGCTTGGTACACATAGGTTCAGCTTCTATGGAAAACAGACAACTAGGACATCTGAAGCTGGTCTTATGACCCTTTCATACCATAAACTCATTACAATGAAATACTTTTCAAAGTTTGATATAAGTATGCATACCAAAGAAGCTTTGTAAATGATTAATTACCAACACCCAAATAACCATTACCAACATTTTAAAGAAACAGATGAGATGTAAAAATGAAACATTTCTTTTGCTACCAACCTTGTCAACAAATGGATGATCCATAAAGTCTGGTCCCCCAATGCTAAGATTTAAAACATTTATCTTTCTGTGGATGGCATAGTTGAAAGCATCTAGGAACCAGGAAGTGTAAGATACCTATGAGGAGGTGGGGAAAAAATGATGTAGTTATATGATGTTAACATTTTGCGAACATACTCATACTTAAACATGAAGCATAAATAAATGAAATTTGCAAGTTTACACCCACCAAATGCACTTACTCTTTTGAGAAGAATACAGTTTTATACAATGTGGCATCCTCCTGACTGTAAGAGTTCCATGAATTCCAGAGTTGGTGCCAGGATTTGCCTCACAGGGAGGGGGGTCAAGCTCCCCAACTAGGGTGAAGGCCAACAACCTGAATTCCTGATAAAGGCAATGGGGTGCCCTAAAGATGTGGAATGTAAAATTTTCAGCATGCTTTGCACGCTGAAATTTTTGGGCTTTTATTTACTACAAAATGAAAATTTGGAGTTTGTATGGCACAAAATTTGGAATATTATTGAAGAATATTTGGATATTTAAGAAAAGTTGATTTGGGTTTAATTGATGAAAATTTGAAAATTTTGGGTTTTAAGTTAAGAATCTGCCCTTCTTAAAAGCAACATCTAGCAGATCGTCAGAGCGACTAACTGTCAGCAGGATTTCATATTTTATCGTACAGATTAAGGCTTCCCAATGAAATAAAATTTCCTCAAAGGAGGTGGAAATTACTTCCCGATGACTGTGCCACAGCCCCCTGTCTCCCAACTGGTGACACCCCTAGTGAATTCCACTTGCAATGCTGTATGCCAATCTTCCTTATTATTCATATATCTAAATCCTCCCTTTCTTCTTTTCAGATTTTGTTTTCTTGGTTTTGTTCAAAAAAAGGAATAAGATAGATAACCTATTAAATCAATTTAAACTTGAAACAAATTAAGCTACTTACATATCCCTTCCCACCTCCCCATCTTGACAAAAATAAGTAACAGACCTGCAACCATATACACTCAGCTCACTATGAAATGAAATATCTACATTCTTGTTTCATGCTTACAGGGCTTGCAGACAGTTTGCCCAGCTAAACACAGAATTTCATTTTTACTGGCATCAAAGTAATTCTTGGCTGGTTTGCAGGAACAAGGAATGATGGGGGATGATGTGATGGGTCACTTGGTGGATATGATAGCATTCTGAATTGTGCTTCGGGTAGTAATGTGGCAGCCTTACAAATCATTCTTACCAGGAAAGTTAAGGGGTCAATGTCTCCCTACCTTTATTCTAATGATTTTGCACCTTTTAATCATGCTGTAAAAATTGGTTCACTGTGAATAAGAGATGAATGAAATTGGGATCATACCAAACATCAGAAATTCTTGTGAGTTTTTTACTGAGATATGCTCTCCAGGGGGCCACTAAGATCAATTGATCTTTTGCACCAAAATGGGAGACAGGAAAATATTCATGTGTGACATCACTTCATACTGAACAAGAAAAAAAGCTATGTCTCATTACCTGATTATTTGTGAAAACCCTGAATATGTATAATTCAGCATCTGGTGCAAACCCTTTGCAATCTGTTTGGCTACTGATGACACCAGCTACAAAGGTGCCATGACCCAGACCATCATCCTGTGTCTTCTCATTGGTCCAATCAGTTCGCTCCATGATATTTTTGAAATGCGGGTGTTTTTCACTCAATCCAGTATCAAAAATGGCTACCCTTATGCCTGAACCTGGAGGTAAACAAACATTTTGAAAGCACAAATTAAGAAAAAAGAAAAATATCTCCTCTATCTTGTCTGTATTGATCTACCAAAAGTAGCAGTTCTGAAAAATAGAACCTTAAGGGTGCACTCTCAGATCTAGGCTTTTGCTGAATCGCCCAAATTTTGAAATTGAACATTTACAGTCAGGGGACAAATCAAGATGATTTTTAAAGTCATCAATATTTTGGGATACAGGATACATCACAATCGAAACTCAAAAAAGTGGAACTTCATAACCAATTGTAAAGCAAAATATGACATACTTCATTCGGTCACACTGGAAAAATGACTTCTTTAGCTGCAATCCTTACCTGAGTATCCCATCTCCCACAAGACATCTGCCTGCAGAGCACTTGTGATTTCTCTAGGGACAGCACGAAGGAGTCGACGGTTGGTATATCTCCCTGTAGAGTGCCAGAAGCTGGAACCCTATGAAAAAGTTTACAAAACAGAACAATCACCTCCAAGGAATGTGAATGTGAGCAGATAGACTTGCAGATGCAAACATCGGACAAAGGAATGATGATACAGAGGCAGACAGTTACAAATGAAATTAATTCAAGAAACATTTCATCTTACAAAGAGAGCTGAATTTATCAGTCTTTTAAATATGAATCAGCTAAGAAGAACTCAACACACAACCGAGACAATCAGAGGTGAGTAATGTGGACCTTAAATGATAAAGACCAGATATATTTTAACCCTCTCCATTTTATATGGTATCATCCTAAATATTAAACAGGGCCTGAAAATATTTTTGAAAGTAGTCTCTTCTTGGTAACAGACTGTGGTAGCCTGAAATAAATTTTGTTCGAGCCCACCAAAAATAAACATCGAGCACGTATAATACTTTCATTCACTTGTGCATGTGTTACTGTTGAAAAGTTTCACACATTATTTTGATTTTTGAATAAAATAAAGATAAAGATGTCGTTTTTACTTCAAAGTTTGCTCTAGTTTTGTTTGGATTTCCAGCTACCTATAAAACCACCACCATGATGTTTGTGGTGCCATTTATTTAACACAGATTAACATTGACAGTGCATATACTGTACTTCTTCCGTCCCAGTTTGGAATATACTCTACCTTGGTTAAAACAACAGGAAACTCACCATACTCACTGTGCCTTTATGGCCATGTGCATTGGTGCATACACTAAAGCAAATACTCTCAGAATACAGCTCTCTCATTGGCCAAAACCTTTTGGACTTTGCTCCTAGACTGTGTCTCTGTACATTGGCTTGACAATTCATACAGAGTCACTGAAGTCATTCATGCAATATTCGTAGAATTCATGTCTTCCTCAGTAAGCTTACTTGTCCTTCCCTTACTGTGTTGAAATTACTGGACTCCTTGATTTCTTTCTCTATGTCTCACAACTAACTAAGTTCCAACTTTCTCAACTCAAGAATTATCTTATAACCTTTAACTGACCAACAGGAATTTTAAGAAAGTATGAACCCCATAATACATTGATGGAGAAGGTTTTGAATATGTCCAAGTTTTGTTTCACATATATTTACATATTTTGGACTGCCCTGTGTTTCTGCACATTGCCCAGTTTCTTCAAAATTGATGACCCTCATCCGAAACTATGCAGCTCTTTTTGATGATTCACTTAGTGTTTTGCTGTATAGTCATGTTGTCTCTGTTACTGTTTTCATCAAATAGACATATACTATCATTGGTCAGTATTTTCGTCTGTTTCTAAACTTTAACCGCAGTTGTGGTCTACTATGAAATTTCCCCCACTGACTTTGCACAAGGCCGATAAGAGAGGAAAACACACAGTTATGTCAATACACTTTTCTGAAAGAAGCCAAAATAAGCTCTGCTTCCAAATTTTTAAAGCCTGTGCAGCAGAAATTTCTGTTAGACTTAACTGAAAGCAGAGTGTTATATTGACATGTACCACATTTCTGGAAGTTAAGACACTCTCTAGGCTGATAAGTGATGCTTGATCGATCTTCGAGCGAGCAAAGTTATCTTCTACTATAGAAAGCTCAGCAGGGTTCTTATATCCTCAGAGGCTGTGTGGCATTAAAGAGCACCTTACTGCTGTTATTATTGTAACATTTATGGTAGTAGCTCAACAGGCTCTGTAGTCATGAATTTTGGAAACCAATATTTAGGAATGGGGAGTGACGGGCACCGGCCGCATAGGAATTTCCGAGAAATTTATAAAACGTACATATAAGAAACACCTTGAAACAGAGACAGCTCACCTCATGGTATGACTGAACTGGACTTACATTTTCTACTCTATTGATATGTTGACTGAAAGAGAATTATACAGTAACCTACTGACCATCAGTGCTTTGTTGAATCACAACAGCTAAGAAGTATTTGGTGGACACTGACTTACCAGGGAGAGGCTTGTTCTCTTCATTGGCCGAGAAGACCTCCATGGCATGTATTCATCATCAACTTCTGTAAAGAGAGCAACATCTGTTTTTACTCCATACTTTGGTAAAATGGATGCTTGACAACTGCATTATTTTCTCATGCTACACATGAGAGAAAATATTTTTTATGGCTAAATGCCACCAATGTGCATCCCACCAGCAACTTTAAAGTCCTTGGGCTCAAAATATCTAAAACCACCAGGGACCATGGTTGTCAGGTCCCTCTAACTTGCAAGGACCCGTTAAAAATGAAATGTATACTATGTTTTGTTGGCAAAAATGCCCTTTTGTATTACTTCTGCTTGTTTAAGAAAACTTTGGCCTTGATTCCCTTTGACCCCTTCCACCTATTTAAGTTGCCTTGGGGGCATGGCAAGTATTGGCTTGCCTGTTTCAATTCTTTTTTCAAGCCTTGTATTCCTCTCACTTGACTGAAATGTAATTAGCATGAATACACTAACAGAAAAGCTTTAGTTGACATTTACAAAGCACACTAAAAGAGAATGTTTTTTGAGGAAATATTAGATAAGTTTTTGCTTTTTTAATTTCATACATAATAATTTCAACACTTGACACATAGCACAATTGGAGAGAAGTGGTTGACAAACTAGAACTGCATTTGCTTGCAAATACGCAGAATTGTAGTGAGTGTTAGGTAAATCCTTGCAGTTTGAAGTCGAGCTAGTTTTTACTGCATTTATTTAGTCCCTAGGCCTAAGTTCACTGACACCAAATATATTTCATTACCTTTGGAATGGTTTGCAAAAAATCTTTGATATTTGAAGGGCTTATTAAGGTCATATATTCAAATAAACATTGACATGCCGGCATAGGACATACAGCCACATTTTCATTTTGTAGGCACTCGTGTTACTACGCGCTGTGGCCAGCACATTCATCACACGGCACCTGTAGAGTTCTGTCCAGATTACTATTACGCTATGCAGTGTACAGTTCTCTGTTCATATTCAACCAAAGCATTGACCTGCATAGTCACATTGCAATTCTGTAGGCAATCATGTTGCGATCAACTCTGTGTAACTATGTACACGTTGTGGCAAACTATATACTCAGCATGCTATACGGCACCCGCATCCAGCTCCCATCACCTTAAACTTTACAATAAATTCATCCGCTGATTGCTTCGTTTGCGAATTTCAAGTTATGTATTCTTATTGTGTTAATGAGAAAGCATGCGCACATTCGACTAAAATTTCTTTCTGAAATAAAGACTGTCTGCATTTCATCAATCAGTAACATTTCACTCTACATTACAAGCTGTTTCTATTTATGAACGAAGTCCTTCATCGGGACTAATTTAGAATGTGTGCAAGAAAGTGGTGAAACATCATGGACAAGTTAAACATTAATTGCCTGCACAGTGATAGTACCGATAGTAAAAACGGACCGAAACAGTGTGACAGTTCCAGTTTCAATGTTCAGTCCTGTAGGTAAGCCTGCCTGTCTTGCAACGCCAAGATTGTAGCGCGCACTACAATAATGGGCACATCCAACTACCAGAGGGATGATCAGGGCTCGATTTTACCAGTCCTCTGGTCACCCATGACGACCAAAATTTGTGAAAGACAATCAAAAAATGGTTAGGCTGATTGTCTGATAAAGTTCATGTGACAAGTTAACAGACCGCTTCTATGGTTCTGCAAATTTCTTTATAGACTACCAAATTATCTTTTGGATGACCAAAAAAGGCAGACAGGTTGTCCAATGGTCACCTCTGGATAACCGTAAATTTTTCTTGAAATGGAAGTCTGGTTGATGGAGTTAGTTAGATGAGGTTTTATGGCCCAGTTTCTAACCAATTGGTCTAAGTCGAGCCGGCCACGGCCTTTTTTCCAGTTGTGGCTCACTGGCTTGTTTTCCTTACTCCATTGCTTATGCTAAGCACCAAGCACAATGGTAGTAGGTTCCATTTTTAAAGTCTTTGGTATGACCCAACCAGGATTTGAACCCTAGACCTTCCAGCTGCAAGTCAGATGCTTGTTGGAGACCCAAGGGGTCAGTGTAGGGACTGGCAACTGATACCTTTTCAAAACTTTTTTGAGATCTACAGCTGCAACCTGCCAAGCATAGGAATTGTCCATTTCCAGCCATCCTGGAAGTATTTTGAGCAAACTTTTCATGGTGCAGTATGTTGAATGCCAAGTGATGACGGCAGTCTAGTTATGTTTCAAACAAATATATGCACCTGGTATTTGGGGGTAAATAAAAACTTTCAAGGGCCCAAGGGTGTCTGCAGTGATGACACAGTTGAGAAACGGGAAAGTGGAAGACACATGCACATAATATCAGAGATATACTAATATTGGTCAGTGAGTAAAAACATTACCATACACACTGATACAACAAATAAGGTAAGCAATCAAGTATTAGTCAAATAAGATGTACACTGTGTGCAAGGTTAACTGGTGCCACTTAACTTGGGAGGACTTAAAGATGACGTGAACAACTGAGGGTGCAACTGCAATCTGACGAGTGTCATGACAACAATGCAAGATGAAATAAGTCTACATCCTTCACAGGGTCTAGACCAGTGGTACCCAACGGGTGTGGTACAGCACCTCTTTGAGGCATTTTTGTGTCTAAGGAGGGCAATAACTGCTAGGGGATGGGGGTAAGAGGGCAAAGGGGCATTTGAGCAAATGAGATACTTAAGTTAAACAGGGGCTAAAACAGATGCCAAGCAGTCTTTTTTCTAGCTGAGCTCTCATTTTAGCCTATAAAATGGAGGTAAAATCAATAAAATGATCAAAGGTGATGATTTGTAATCTCTTTAGGGTGCATTCAAAGCTATTAGATAACTAGAAGACAGTAAAATGCTTCGTTCTTGTTCTGCCAATTTCGTAAATATCCCAGAGCTTCAGGAAGCTTCACCCCCTGGTTCCCTACTGAGACATTGCCTCTGGACACCATCA
Organism: Holothuria glaberrima; assembly: GCA_009936505.3. Lineage (NCBI taxonomy): Eukaryota > Metazoa > Echinodermata > Holothuroidea > Aspidochirotida > Holothuriidae > Holothuria > Holothuria glaberrima. Next base: position 7,851 of record WURT03532437.1, on the reverse strand, counting down.
GGGTCCCAATATTTGCCCACTTCCACCACTGGTCTACACTGATCTGTCTTACTCCACTACACTGTCTTTACCATACTATATATAATTTAATAGCCATGTATATCTCAAAGAGATCATGTAAATCTACAGATGCTTATGCCCTTTAATCACCACACAGTGCAGCTGATATGTGCCAGTGGAAGCATTTGAATACTTTACCTGGCAAAGACTTGACAGAACGGGTCACCATTTTCTGCTGAGTGACTCTCTTTACAGCAGGGTGGTCCTCAAGGGCTGACACTCCTTTTATTGTATGATTTTTAATCTAAAATGAAGGGAAATAATCAGTTAAATCCTGAGTTTAAGCTAGTAAGGTATAATTATATAGATCTATAATGTACACACCACAGACTTTCACCATTAATGTATTGGATGAACAGTAGTTCTACCTTAGTATTGTGAGATATGAGAATGCATACAGAACTATGAACCAATACTTTGGGGGACACAATGTAAAAACAGAAAAGAAGTTCCTCTTTATCCATCAAACTCACAGCAAGCACTGATTACTACAATACCTTTAAAACTTCAAAATCACTAGGCAAGGCATAAGCAGGGTTTGCCCTGGGGAGAATGTCCCATGAATCCGCGTCTGCATCCCTGAGAGCACTGGTAATAAACCTGGAACGGGCACTAGTCACATAGTACCCATTGAAGGTGATTATGAATTCTAAAATCAGAAAACAAACAAAAACAGAAAAACATTTTATTGTCATCCCTAAATACTCACTTAATGACCAGACCCCAGAAATATCACCCTTGTATCATTTGTACCCAGCAAAATGTATTAGGTACTTGTTCATGTATACAGCATATGTACAACTATCCAATCAGTTAGAAATGGTGGACATTTAAAGAGTACCGTACAACTGCTAGTATTGACACACTACACCCCAATATACAGTATGTGATGACAAAATTATTCTTACCACTTTGACTGTACACATTTATAACAGTGATTAATTGCCCACTGAAATCTTGTGATGTTTTCATTTTAGAGAGGTAAGCTGTAAAACTGCCAAGAACACACTGCTAACTGCATACATACAGTTAAGTTATGATATAAATTTTACAACATGGTTATTGCTCACACTGTACATTTACATTTACAAATGTAACTCTTATTAGAAACCTGTCTGAATTACAAAACTACTTTACTTACTAAATATTACTAATATGGTGGTCCTTCGAATTCCTTTTTTTATGAGCAAATCTGAGAAGTGCAGATATACAGTACTGCATATTATTCAAACCAACATTCATGAGACTTGCACTAATGTCTGTAAAAGGTTTTAAATCCAACCAACATGTATGCCATTTCATTATAATCTAAACAAGAGTGATACTTCAAAATACCAAATAAGTATCACCTTCATAACCAACATGCACATAGCATACGAGTAAGAATGCCATGCATACACTCAAATTCATATATTGAAGTTTACTTCCAGCATGCTACAGTATGCGTAAGGATCAAACATGTTCACAGCTCATCCTTGGCATGAACTTACAAATTTTATGATTGAAATGCAACTTTGGCTTTTTATTCCAAAATCATCCTGCTATGTACTGAAACTGGCATGCAGGTGGGGCTTGATATCCCAGAAACAAGTTGTCAAGCAACTAAAATTCCAATCTCACATGTATGTCATATACTACATGAAGACATGCAGACCTGTATGATTTGTTCTACACAATACACAATATTCTTTGATTTGAAATAAAAGTGTGATCTGCTCAGGCTTCAAAAGTGGAAATGCTGAATGTTATGTTTCTCCAAATCTCTACAGGTACAGTAGGAACCAGCATAGAGTAGTGTTCAAAAAGCAGAAACAAGGTAAGCATACAGTATCTCAGCCTACAGTACCTCCTATCATGGGTGAATAAGTCTTGCAATATTAACACAGATCCAGTACATGGCAAAACAAAATCCCCCCAGGCTATTAATTTTAACTGAATAAATCTATCTTCTCCTTCTCCTAATTTACGTGGAAATAAATGTTACAATATACAGAGCTACTGTACAGTAGACATTGCATTGCTAAAATGATGCCCTGGTTCTCCTACAATATGCAAAATTTATTTTTAGAAATTATACAATGACACATATTATTTATGGGTAGAAGGAGGAGATTCAATGAAATCTGTTAAAGTAACATAAAAATTCTGGCTTCAATGACTTTAAAGTCTGTCAAGTGGCTTGTATTTAAGCAAACTTTAGACCTTACCATTTTCTACATTTCTACTCTCAAAGTCCATGTTGACTCTTTGACTGTGAATAGGAACAGTTCCATTGTGTAGTCGGTGGGGTCTCCAAAAGAATGGTGTGTATTGCACATTGGCATTTGCCACGAAGTAAAATGTTGAAAGAAACACAACGAGGGTGCTCCAATAGTTTGAATTCAAATTCATATTTGACAGATTAACAAAATGTTTCTTTCAGTGTGTGTTTTAGGTATTTCTACCAATGCTATCTGAAGGATGAAATCCAGGTCTGCAGATTTGGGAAAGTTCTTTCACCATCCATCGGTGGTGTTATAGGGAGACTTTGCCAAGACTATGGTTCACAAGATTCATAGTGGTGTTTTCTTCCTGGGCTATTTACTAGCAGCCATGTTGAGAATTCCTGTTTAAAAATAAAAACAAGAAATTAGTGACAATGCACAGCTTTCATCCTTTTTAAGGTATTACTGAATCAGAAAGATGCAAGTTAAAACTCCGTACTAAGAATATTTCATAAGAAGCAGTAAAGCAGAAACTAAAACAACACATCACTCAGCTAGACTTTTGAGCAAAAAGCAACTTCAGATTGGAACAAGAGAACTTTAATAATGGGCAAACAGGGTTTCCATCAAGGGGGGACCCCCCCCTTTCCAGAAGGAGGAGTGTAAAATCCCCCCTTTTCATTTCCATAAAAATAAAAAAATGTCAATTTCTTGGTTCTTTACTTAAGAAGAGGACACTTTTGCAGCAATGTTTGAACTTACATAAAAAAAAAGCCTTTAAAACCCTTCAAATTGCACCTTATAGGGTCCTTGAAGCAAGCTTTTGTACCCCCAAACTCACTTGTAACTTTGGTCAAAGACAGCATCAATTTGCACTTGGGGTTTAGCAGAAATAAATCCCCCCTTTTTTGAGATTCTGGCGGAATCCCTTGCAAATCTCTTCATCCCAGACAGTTCCAATTCTCCCAACTATGCAACTTGTACTGTAGCTCCTCCCATAACTGTATAATGCCCCTAATTGTGCAGACACAACCCTATTCTATTGCCTAAGGCCATGTCCTAGTGAGCACACAAGGCTATCATGTGTAATCCAAGCACTCTCTCAGAGTCCTCAAGATGTTATTTGAGCACACAGACCCTCCTCTCATTCTGGGCTTTCTCAAGGAAAGTAACTTCTATAGGAATTTTTGACATGACTCCCGGATTTGCTTTTGCCTAGTTTTTTAGTATAGTCTCTTTAATAGCAGAATTTTACCCCATCTTCACATCCGTTTTTTTAAGTTGAATTTTTTCCCTCCATCCCAGCTGACACTACTGTACGTAACACATTCTTGTTGGTGTGTCGCTAAACCCCATCTACTTAACTCCCTGTATTGTGTGGAATATGAGCCACTCTGCATCTTTTGAATTTGCAAACTTTGCTGTCGTCAATCAAAGAGCAGTCAAAAACTGAGAATTTTGCTACCCCATACTAAAAATACACTTTGGGATGACAAGTGTATGGCTTCAAAGCTCCAAGATCTAGTATTTACAGTGGAATTAGAACAAGGGATCGCTTTTTGCCAATGTGGAGATGTAGCTACCCTATTGAGGTCATCGTGTCAAAATAAAGCGTGTCCTTCAATAGGGATGCAAAACAACAACAATCTTAAAATATTTCAAATTTCTGCCTATAATACAAAAACACTGTCAGAAACACAACTTTCATCTATAGAGCCAAACATATTTTGACATAGCACCTTCAAAAATAATGTACAGTAATAATAGGTCAAGTTTAAACATTATATCAGAGCCTAACATAAGGGCTACAGCCAAAGGAAAGTTAATGTGTGAGTATGACTGATCGCGTGCAGTCTGACTGGTTGACCATTGAACTAGACAGTTGGACTATCAACAGTCAGGGCTAACATTACACTTACATTGTTCAACTAGGCTACAGTATGTCTACAATAGTATTAACTTAGGAGAATAAGTGCTGCATGTACTGTAAAACCTAGCTAACTCCTTTTGCAACAGTGAAGTATCCTTCTCATAATTTACTTGCCTATAAAACTTAGTGTCACCAGCAAACTTGTAAAGAGCTAGCACAATACAGTATCATTGTTGAAAATTAAGAAAAGAACTGGGCCAAGAACAGAACCCTTAGGCACTCCACTTGTAACTTCTTTTCAAGATGAGAAATTACCATTGACAACAACCCTCTGAGATCTAACCAAATGGTGGAGAATTAATCAAGACAGTACATCTGCCCTGGATACCTAACTTACGCAGTTTCACCATAAGTCTACCTATTGGAACTTTATCAAATGCTTTTTGAAAATTGAGGTAAATGACATCAACACAATGACCAGAATCAAGAGACAAAGAGACATCTCTAAGAAAGCAAGTTAATTAGTAACATAAGACCATTAAGGCAGGAAAACATGTTGAGACAGAATCGGTAAATCATTATCCAAAAGATACAAGTTTAAGCACATAATCATAGACCACAGACTCAATGACTTTATACACTACACTGGTTACACTAACAGGCCTATAATTGCAAGGCAAGCTCCCATTCCCTTTCTTGAAAATAGGAGTCACATTTGCAGTCAGCAGGAATGAAGCTTGAGTCCAGAAATTTCTCATAAATAATAATGCACAGAGGAACTGACAAAATCTCAGAGAATTACAGAATGGCAGGATTTATCCCATATGGCCCAGGGGATTTGCTGGCCGGCCTTTTTTACAAACCAGTTTCTCAGAGAAAACAACATCATCTATGCAAATTGAGCTGTTGGAAGCTCCACAAATTCCCACTACAGAAGACTCCTTGGTACAGACAGCTCACAAAATAATCATTCAATTTAATTAGCCATATCTTGATGGTATCATTCAATTTAATAAGCCATATCTTGATGGTTGCTGACTACGTAGAGTACCCCTATTACACTGATCAGGCCCAACACCCTACTGTATTTAACTTTCTGCTTAATATACAGTAACATAAACATGAAATGATTTACCGTAGGATTTACCTCAACCTCCTCAGCCAACTTCCTCTCAAACTTAGCATTAGTATCTTTAATTAAATCCTTCACTAGGAGTTCCTGGCTCTTGTAAACTGCCTCTTGTAAACCTAGCTGCTCTAAAGACCTCTCTAGAAACCCACACTGGTCTATCATTACGAAAACCTTCCTTAAGCTGAATACACAACTTAATGGTGTCAGCAGGTCATCATGAGTCAATCACCCAGTTCTAAACATGAATGCAGTGTATACGCGCAATGTGATTCCAATGTAAGCATGCCCTACATGCATATTCTTTAAACAATATTGAAAAAAATTATTTTCATTATCATTTTCCATGTTCAAAGGAAAAATATTTCTCACATTCAAAGTCAATTTCAGTGTAAAAATGAACTAGGAATTTGCAAACAAACAATGGTGACCAAAATGTCTTTGTCACCTTTAATGCTTTAGAACTGTAAAAATTTTGATAGAAAAGACACCACCGTTTCTTGTAAATTACCAGTATTATTCTTAAATGTGGTAATTAATAGTATCCTATATTATTTGCTCATTTTCTGTGGTGATGGACTCAAGATTCAGAATCCCTTCATAAACCTTGTGTTGTGTATAGCCACCTACATTCCAGGGACTGCCATGAGTTTTTCAGCAGATGGGCAATGATTGCCCGTCTTGGGGGTATTCAAAAAATCTGAGACAAATAATTCATTGCCCATCTAAAAATTGAGGCAAGCTATTGAAAAATTTGCATTTTTTCAGGCACTGCTAATTTCCCATGCAAGAATTGTAAAATGAGTTAGCCCATATCTTTGACTGGTGTTCATTTTCAAATGATTAAGAATGACTTCACCTTCAACAAGACACTTCCTTACTCATACTCATACAAAAGCTGAACAGTAACAATAATAACTTCTCAAGAGTAACAACTTCTTCTAACATCAGATAACGAGTTCATTGAGATTAGGACATGCAAACATATGAAGTAACAGCTCTATTCAGTGAAGAAGATGAATAATAATGTGAAAGCTATGGGTTGTCAACTTGTTATCTTCACTGTATTAATAGCTATGTCTTAAGCTAACTATTAAACTCTTCTTTCAATAAACTTTGAATAAACTCTGCATAAAATGATATGTAAAATAAAACAAAGACTGCCTCACTGTAGCAACAGGCGTAATATATTGGCCGTTGCTCCCATTACATTATTGCTCTGGTAATCCTTCCTTACAGTAATTAGGCTAGAAATACCAAAATAAAAAACAGTCTGCAGTTTCGCAACTGAGACTAGTGCGGTACTCAAAGTTCATAGGTTTGTGCGATCAGCACTAGAATTAGAATGAAGTTGGACAGGTCCAAATGTGTATGAACCACCCTCAAATTACATCGCATTATTTTAAGAAGAAACACAATAGCTAACAGAATACAGTTCTCACTGCAACGTTCAAATTTTATAAAACCTCTTTTTACCAAAATGTTGATGGGACATTCCGTGGTATTTGCGACATAAATGTTTAAAACTAAAGTTTCATTATTTATCAATTATTTTGCATTTTTGTGTAGCCAAGGTATCCTGCTACCAAAATCTGAAAATATTTTTTGGAATCAGGTCACCCACTTTTAAAAATTAGCATAATTATGCAGAAAAGCATAAAAATGCGTTAGTCATGGGACAAACTATCAAGTGGAAAATTTTTTAAATTTTCAATTCAAATGAGTTATTTCATACAGGGACATAAAATACTTCCAAAACTCATTGCAAGGTCAAAGCAGAAAATTATTTCATTAATCAGTTATTAACTAGTGCCTCGTCTAATCAGTCGTTTGTCCCATGACTAACATTTTTCATAAAAAAGTTTAAATATCTCAAAATTTGGAGTAGATAAAATGGAAAGGTTAGGAATCCTCTTCATTTAGATAGTAACCAACACAACTGTGCAGTTTAAACAAAAATGTGCAAAATGATATTTATTAATATTAAAAACAAATATTGTTAGTCACGGGACAATTTGTTAGTCATGGGACAAGTCCAATATATACTGTACAGTAAGACTGACCATGCATGGTCTACTAGTACTATGGGTTTTACTTTGTTGCAAGCATGATATATTTGTGGTATAAGTGTCTTTAAAGTTAGTTTCTTTAAAGTGATTATTAGGATACTAATAATTCCTCCAATAGATTATGCTTCCTGACACTGTCTAACAATAGGTAATTGAATAAAAAGGTGCATCTGAATTTGTGTCATATGTATAATTCAGTTTAAAGTTTTTGTTAATAGTTTACTTATCACTGTTTTACTAGGTCTTTCTGGAAATGTGTCCTTTAAGAAATATTTTATTTGATCAGGGCTAAACACTATTGAAATTGATTCACATTAGACGGAACAGCTTCTTAAAGGTGACCATCCTGTTGAAAGTCTAAGCCACCTTTTTCAAAGAGAAGGCCTTCTTTCTACTACACTGGCATAGATACTGTACCTTTCATAGTTTGTACCAAGGCACTGGCAGACTTTTGCTTTGTCACCAATTTAAAGAGCACTTGCCATTTGATGTATTTTATGTAAGGAGCTTTTGGATACA
>WURT03532216.1:0-21321 GCA_009936505.3 Holothuria glaberrima | reverse complement strand
ACTTACCTTGATAGCCTCTGACACACACTTGGCACCTCGGTTGACCACAAATTCAGCTAAGTCGGTTTTCCCTCCCCTCTTTTGTTTCTCTGCTAAGACCAATAGCTTGGCTCTGGTCTTGATTTTCCTTTTAAACACTATTTCGGAAACATTAAACGCGCTGAGTCGTTTTCGTTTCGGGGTTTTTCCCATGTACTTTTGTCGAGGATTGAAGGTACTGTGCCAAGCACTTGACACTGGAGCTGCTGCAAATGTAGAACTACAGTTAGTCCTCTAAAATCTAATTACATTGTTTTTAAGCACGACTTCAGGTAAATGTTTTCAGGCAATTCAAAAATCATATTCTTTGACAAGACACTCCTCTCCGTTCCTTAGGAGTTACTTCCGTTAGAGTTAGATAAGGTTTTACGGCCCAGTTTCTATTCAATTGGTTAAAGTCGAGCCGGCCACGGCCTTTTTCCAGTTGTGGCTCACTGGGGAGTTACTTCCGATACAAGTATGAACCTCAAGACTCTTATTGATAATGTTGTTGGGAAAACCTGGTTTAGACTGAAAAGTGTCAAAAATATATTCCGTAACAGTGGTATATCGTTTAAAAGTCAGATTGCTTATCTATAAAACTCTGGTCCGGCCAATCTTGGGATACGATAGTATTACCGACTTAACGTCATGCATTTCAACCATTTATAATCTCAAATGATTCTTCGTCACTACTCTCAGGCTGGCTATATATCTCATAAACTTGTCCTCCAAGCCGCCGACATCGACCGCTTTCTAGATAAAATTCAAACACAAAATACAAACTTCTATATATTGACACTGTAATCCAAAATACCATTTCCCCATCAATTTACAAAGACAAGTTGTAATAAAAGTAACCCTTTAGCGGATATTCTTAACGTTAAAGATTGGGCAGAGTTGGACATGCTAACCGAGGGAGGGCCGACCGTTGGTGTAGGCCTTATTAGCTTTCGACTAGAGCCCCTGTGAGTTTCATAGCTGTATATATAAACCGGTATTTGCGCTATTCACACCCCGCCTCTTTACATTCCTGCATGCATGGCTCCATCAATTCGGTCAACTTACTGATTCTTAGCTTTTTCCACCTTGGTATTTTAAACACTTCTTACTTGCTCTCCGCCCATCTCCCGTAATCCTATTTAGAGAGAAACACTCTATACATTAAAGAAGCACATGTAGCCTGAGCACTGATCATATACCTCCACAATAACTGTGACTCAGTCTTTGAGCTGTACTAGACAGGCGTCTTTTATTTCGGAGAACTTCTTAGTTTGGAGGGGCTAAAAGTAAATTCAGTGGCCGGGAGAATTTTACTGTCTAGGGTGTATTAGAGAGCCTTTAAATACTAGATTGGCTCATGTCCCGGTTACCAATGTTGCTGCACTAACTATAACTACATGCATGGTATAGAACAGACCTTGGACATGTATGCTTGAAGCTCTTTAGTACAGACAGGGAGTTGTTAGTATTACTGTTAGTCTTTCCAGGGTGTTTTTTTTCTGGATCCCTGGTCTTTCTCTTCAGTCATTCAACAGCTTGATTTTGAAGAAGATTTCAGATTACCGTTAGTCCAATGCTTTAATCAATGGATTTTAAAGTAACTTTAAGACATTCCCTTTTCCTCTACAACTCGATTTTACTGTCATTACTTTTTCGAATTTACCTTCACTAGAAGTCTAAATTTCTGAAGTATGAAATCTAGAAAGACAGAATGTTTAGATTTATATTTCAAGACTGCTTGTATATCGATGATGTAGGAATTTGTACAGGTTGTAACATGTTGGGAGTAGCTGGTAGATTTTCGCTGTTGTTAGTGTTTACTAAGGTGGCACAGAGGCTGACCAAAGGGTTCCAAAAGGTCGGAAACCCCTTTTAAGTAGTAAAAAATTGTGCTAGGCTGTTTCGTTCATTTTCGTTCTCACATCCGTCCCAACCTATCAAAATTTTCGTGAATCCTTTGAAAAGTTATGCGCGCTCCGCACCCTTTAAGCTTCAGTTCCAATTTTTCTTTATATTTTGCCAAACGTTCTTTCCTGAAAGGCACGGGTACGGTTGTTGTATCAGCTCTTACGTAATATTTCATCCCGCTTCAGCTCGGCTCATAATTGCTACGCTTTGCACTTCATGCCCGATGACCATTGCTAGGGATATAATGAATCGAATTATTCTAGCGAAAACTTTTTACCCCAAAACAAGAGGTGTAAGTCCAACCTGAGGCTTGCATCCGTCAAGAGGTAAACATGTGGTAATTTTATATTATGAGCAACATTTGTAGGTTTGGTGATTTGAAATATATTAATCATGATTGTTCAAAGGTCATTAAGTACTCTACAGAAAATATGCATTATGAAACATTGTTTTAATCTACTACCTCTTATACATTTACTCCTTTCTCGGTCATCCCCCCCCCCCGTTGAAGCCGTTTATTTGGATTCTCGTTCAAATTTAGTAATATTTTTTTGGTAAAGTGTTTGGTTAGCTCTCCTGTAGTGTCATTTGGATGTCAGTTAAAAAAGTCCAATAATTATCTTAAAGCATCCAGCAGGCCCCATGCTGGTGTCAAGATACCGCTATTGTCACTCAAAAAGTCCCCATGTAGAGAGGGGGCTCTCCTCCTGAACCCTCCTAATTGCTTCTTTCCCGCTCACTCCTACTTTCGCAGTCTGACATCCCCCTGTGTAAAATCCTACATCCTCCCCTGGCAGAATTTTTACCCATTCTGTCCTTGTTACGTATCATACCTATCCCCGTATATCACCTTATATTTTCATTATTTTTTCGTTCATTTACTTCTGTGTCTTAGTGCAGTGGTACACCCACAATTGTTGGTGGAAGGAGCGGGGGAGCTGGGGATTACAGGCTTCGTTATACCATCCATGTCGTGCGGTTACAGAAGCAGGACATTTTAGTATGTTTTGTTAGTTGCCTTGGAAAAGTTATCCTGTATAATTCAGCGTACTACACCGTCGTGGCCAGGATTGTGCGTGGGGGCAGCCAAATTTGCGAACGTATGTCTCTCGATATTTACTAGTTACGTCCTTACGGCCAGACAAAATAATATTTAGTACTATATACTCGGTAATAACTAGGAAATCCTAATTGTAGGCAAAACACAATATTGCCCCTGCTCTACAATAATCGTCCTGGAGACAATCCCTCCAGCGAGCCCAATGATAATTTATCTTACAGGTGCCCATGTAACTCCTAAGTGGACAGAGGCAATTGGGAAAAAGAACCTCGCACACATGATGACCGAGCAGAAGTCGACCGAGCAACCCTTGGATCACAAGTCCAATAGCTTGGCCAATGGGCCACCAGGCTCTCTATATGAACCTATTACTAACATAGTTAAACTGGAATGTCAATAGTTACGTGTGCGGTACTGAATTTAAGCAAGGATGGATCCAGTCAAAAATTAGGAAGATAAATTCTCTTTTTGTCACTGAAATGGGTTGGCTTTATACCTCCTTATTATTTGTCTTTTACCTCTTAACCTCTATTGGTTTACACTTTGTTATTTTCTGGTTGGTTTTGGCCATTCTGGCTACGTCCCAGAATTTGGTTCTAATATAGACTTTAAGTCTGAAAATTTGTTTAAAATGTTCACTGAATTTCTGAGTTTTTAGAGCTGATAAAGGCCTGAATAATGTGGCACCGTGATTTTTACCTTTTAAGTCATTACTTTGAACCCGCAGAGTTACTTAACCTCTGATTATAAACAAGTGTGAGAATCCTGTGGCAATATAGAAAGCACGCCATCCATTAATAGCCTTTAATCGCGTCGAACGTCGAAAGCCTGCTAGAATTCACCTTTTCTTGGAGTTTGAGTTCATTTATTATAATACATGGAATTTGATCAATAAGCAACTATAGCACACTAGGACAAATCACTCTTCCGTAAAAATTTTCAGTCAAAATCTTAAAAATTGCTCGAACGTGAATATATATCTAACTTACAGTTTTTCAGCACAGGTGTGTTTTCTCGGACGTAAAAAGGCCAGTAAAGTGCTACCTTTTGGTTTCTTCGACTCTGGTAAACCTTTCTTTCTGAGCTGCACACCAGTCTACAGTGGCCAGCGGCTCCGGAAGGAAAGCGCTTTGCTCTTCTAGAGTGGATTCCGAGTCCTTGGTCGTTTGAATCCGATAGTCATTTATGTCCCGACCCTATTTTCTAAGCAGGATGGACGTACCTAGTAAGTTTGGTACAATTTAAAATTATTCCCGTAGCCCGAAGGGACCAGGGCAAAGCACTTCTAGAAAAGTCTTCTTTCTAGCAAATTAGATACTACTCTTGCCTCAAATCATAATTTTTGCCCTAGAAAATATTTAAGCTCCCCCTGGAACTTATCTCGCCCCTTTGTCACTTTGTTTAGCCACGGGGCTGTTTATAATTAAAGGAAACAAACTGCCTACCCAAAAACCTACACACAGAGGAATGGCAAATTGATTGCCATCGTAGAAAGTTTTGAAATATTGTCTTCCCTATTACCAACCTACCTACCCAACACTTTGAGAGTTGTTTCATGTAGGAAATTCTACCACGCTTGATATTAGTTAGCTCAATATAAAGATGGATGTATAATACCTCAGTAGCATGTTTGTATTCCGTTCAAGCTGTCGGCAGATTTAGAGTAGGCTTAACACAAACTGTTACTTGCTCCCTTACTGACGGCTGTTTGTAGCTGTAGCGTAACTTTAAGGTGTAAATGTAAAAATGAACATGCTCCTATGCTTAAAAAATGTTCCGTTCCTACCTCCTCCCCTCCTAAAATTTTTCTTCTACTACTAGACACTCTTTTACAGACGTTGCATGGATGTACAGACAGGGACGATAATGAATAAAATACTGGACGAGTATTTCTATGGAGCATTTTTGAAAACTAGTACCGGTAGTTGACTAATTATCTTTTGCTTCAAGTTGAGGAATGAGGCTTTCGAAATTAATAAACCTTCATGTTTTAGAAGCCATACTATTATTATAATTTCTGCAGTTTATGATGAGTCGAACGATTACGTTTTACTTGTTAACAAGTCTTTTATTTACTCTCATTTAATATTATTTCCTCTGCTAAACACAGGTTATTGTGGTGAAGTGCACAACGATCGGACAAAGTTCGATATTCGTCTCAAGTTACCTTAGCGCTAAAATTGTGTTGCATGCATATTTACTCTGCATTTCAGTCGGCAGGCATGACAAACATACAGCAAACGTAAACAATAAACCAAATGAGTAGGGAGCCCGCAGGTTTTCCACTTAGTCATTTTGAGAACTGATGGTTTGCAAAGGCAGGAAATGATCAAATCTCCTGACTGAAGCTACTATATCACAAAGACAAATTCCACTTGTGTACGTTTTGCGACTAAAATTCGCAGATTCGTCAAATATTTGTAAATCCGTAGCAAAACTGTCGTCTGAATTCGCAGGCATCGCAAGCAATTTTGAATATTTTTAAAATTTTTTGCAACTTTTACGGAAATTGAACGGTAAAAGTTAGCGAAGTGTTAGCAACACAGTCTCACTAATGTAGTACTAACGTCGCACTAACGTCGCACGTTTTTTAAGAATTCTTCCTGGGCCGGATGGGTCCTTGTTTTTCACGATATTAGTGATAACTTATTGCGAAGTTAGTGTTAATATTTTGCGACTGCTTCGCGTAGCTTTGGCATTCCTTCCTTCACGTAGGACATACTCACTTAATTGGCACGTTTATTTTTGCGACTAATGCGTTTTTAAAAATGCAATAGTTGCAAAAATAAACGTGCCAATTTGTCTTCGTGAGATTGTAACTGTACTCACGAAGAAAAGTTCGCACGTTTATTTTTGTGACTATTTTGCGTTCAAAAGCGCAAATATAAACGTGTTAATTTGTCTTCGTGAGATACTAGCTTTATGGTCAATGATCATGCACTTGTAACCTTCTAAATTGTGCAATACCGATGAAATCGATAGCCTTGTTGTAAGAGCCCTTGGATTTGGACAAAACCAATCTGTTATTTTACTTTCATTGTCAAAACTTTTTCCACCTCGTCCCCGTCTGCAACCAGTAGGGACTGAATTTCCACGGGTTTACAGGTAAGCTGTTCCCATGTTCTTGGGCATTTCTCCATTACGTTTGACCCATGAACTTCATCGATGTGATAGAAGTGTTTCAAATCTGTTTTGAGTTAAGGGCGAAAGCGTGGGAGGTTTTCAGTTTTGTACGTAAGTTGCTGATGCTTATTCAAAAAAAGAAGTCTCTGTTGTAGATTTTTAACACGTAGTTTAATTTATGTTTCGGCCTCAATTTAACGTTTAGAGCTACTGTCTTTCCTCGGCTTTGCTCTCCTCTTTGGCAGGTCAAATTAACTTGAAGTTAGTCATAAACCGTCCTCATGAAGGAAAGCTATTGTTAAGCTAACAATAAGAAAAACTATGTTATAGAATCAACATTAATGGAGCTTATTGTATAAACACCCAATTTATTCATTCATAAAAACCTGTTATGTGTAGATCCCCATTTTGTTTGAATTTCTGACAGTATATAGAGTGTGCTACAAATGGTTCCTTTGTTTCATCTTTTGAATAAAAATGCTGATATTAACTTCACACATATCATCTTAGGAGTTTTTGAGGACACTTTGCATATCTAGCTACTTTGCATTGTCATAATATGATAGACATCACATTTTGGAATAAGCCGAAATTCATCTATTGGCTCATTTCGTTACAAGTTACAAATAGATGACTCCCAAGTCAACTTGACCTAACAAACATTGTGTTATACAAATGACATTAAGGTACTTCCAAAAATAAAAGCAGGTTGAAATGAGAAAGTAAAGATCAAATATTCACTATTCGGTCTTATGAATTCATTTTTCATTTTTCATTGATATGTCTTTATCGAGAAAGCTGTTTTTCTAACTTGTTACTTGTACATATCTGAAACTTTTTTTCAACGCTTCCATGAATGGCAAGATATGGGCACATGGGGACAATGCATGGAAGTTCTAAAAATACTTTAAAATTGAAAGCTGTAAGATTTTATGGCTTTAAAACAGTGTGTAATTCCTTGCAAAAGGTAAAATATGCATCAGCCACAGGTTTATGAAATTTGCATACGGGTGTGTGACGGTTTGCTTGTAAACACGATATGTCAAGTTAGAAAAGATTGATACGTTTCACCCTTGGCCTGTTTATTTGTCATATCAGGAAAAAACTGTTTTTGATAGAGGCCGGTGGTAATTTAGACGGAGGTTGCCAGCGGTTTAAAACAAAATACCATGCAAACGAGATATCTCACATAGAAAGGATGGATGTTTCATACTGAGCCCAGGAGATTAATTTACTGTGTTCGGAAGAAGAACGCTATTGCTTATCGGCTTATGGTGGAGGTTAGAGGTCATATTATGTTCCCTAGAAGTGAAACTACGAAGACCTTGGAAACTGTTAGTGAAAACGATATCTCAGAAGGGTAACATTGACAAATATTACACTAAGCATGTGAATGTCCCATATTAAGTACAAGAATTCTATTATTTTGTGTGTGAGCAATTCAGAGGTCTTATGGGGTAACCAGAGGTGAAATGGTGAAAACTTTGTAAACAAAATAGCTCATTATGAGTATCTTTTGATGAATCTGATAGTTAGCGTAGGGATACTTCATACTATGTCCAGGAAGCTTTCGTTTTTTCTAGGAGGTTAAAGTTCAAATGAGGTCACCGGAAGCCAAATCATGAAAAAAATCCGTAACACGATATCTCTTGAAGGCGACCTTAAGGGATATCGTACGTAGCATATACACGCTCCGCACTAAATTCAAAACCTCTATATATTTTTGAAGGTTGAAGGTAATTTGAAATCACTGGAAGTGAAACGACGAGGGGTTTCCTACTATTCAAGTGGATTCTCCACATTAAGTTCAAAAAGAGCATTGTATATAGTAGAGGTCAAAGGACATTTAAGGTCACTAGATGCCAAGTTACCAAAACTTCATAAATACGATATCTCAAGGGAAATAACCTTGAGAAGTGGCATGTAGATGCACCATATTTAATCCAAGAAAACTTTAGGGTTTGATGCAGTTCAAAAGTCATTTGCGCTCACCAAAGATTAAACTGTGAAACCTTCATTAAAAACTCATTTCAAACAGGAAATCTTTGATGATTCTCATACTAACTTAATGAAAGAAAGGCTTTGATTTTAGTGGAGGTCAAAGCTCACGAGGGTTAAAGTGTGAAAATATTGTAAGCATACTAAATATCAAATAGTATACTAAACTAGTAGATGTTACGATCTTCAATTTTGCTACCTGCCTGAACTGACACCAGGCGCACACAAGCACCTTACTATATTAAAGATCTTGAGATGCACTATTCCTTTTCATCAAGGAATCACAAAATGATCTGCATTAAATACTGTCGCTGTTTAAGATAAATTCTCCCTTCGTTCGCATTGAAAGGAGGCCATTGGAGGGAGGTTTGCTTGTTTCATGTTCTTATAATGACGCTACTTCATATCTAAATGGGCAGACATCCAACCCAGATAGAGCTAATTAGCATAAATCCAAAATGACACTCAAACAAAGGGTAACGTTGCACTGTAATGCAGTATTGGTTATCTTTATAGAATCAAATGACGGTAAAAATTCTATATGAAATATAATCCCAGACAATTGCATTCCCATTTCAATTTCAAGCACATTAAGAGCAAAGTTTAACAAACCCAAGTCATCTTATGATTTATCGTGACGTTATCATATCATAAAAGAGATTGATTTTGCCGTATATCGCAATTCATTCGTCATTGCGTTGGTTGAAATCTCATACACGTAGTAAAAGTTTTTTTTTAACTTTAATGCCCCAATGGGGGAAATTAAAATACAAAATTGTCGACAAGCCTTTTTCACCCCTTCCCCGTCGTCAAGCCTGCCCTATCACTATCCTGGTGCTACCCTGGCTATTTTTTGTTCTGACTGAAAAGTCACAAATTGGACATTTCAGTTCGTAACTTTCACTTAGTACAATTTCGTGATAGTACTGTGTATTTGGAGTGGTGCATGAACTGTACATTTTATTATAAATAACTGAATCTTTGTTCCAGTGCCCACAACTTTGTAAATGCCCTCTTTTTAAAATCTGAGTCTTAATAATTTGAATTATTTTAAAATCAATATTTATTCTTGAAAGGTAAATAATATTGTGACTAACAATTGTCATTACTTTAACTTTTAACATCATTACATTGATATTATTTTAATGTTTAAGACTTTGAAGTCAAAATTTAACCATTCTCTTATCCTTATCACTTAAACTAAAAAATCGAACTAAACACTCATAAAAATTAATTTCGTTTTAACATTTTACATAAAAAGTAAGATTGTGAGCTTTTATCTGATGTTGACATGGCGACTATACTATGCAAATGTCATTTTTGGAAGTTTGATTTCATGAGTTTGGTTAACGGTCTTTTTAAGTGACTTGACAAGATACACTTTGAATCTCATTATGCTGTTTGAATCCCATAAACTGAATCTAATATTGACTTGAAATCTTTAGATTGAAACGTGTGTTTTTCAGTGTCATAAAAGCCGTGAATCCACTTAAGAAATGTTCTGAAAACAGGGACGTAATGAATTAAGAAAGCTCGAATTCAGAAATGAGATCCAGTATAAGTTTTGATCGCTCTACTCAAAATTATGAGCCCTAAGGTCAAATTCATGTTATTTTAAGTCAAAATTAAAAAAATTAACTTTGTGACTTTCACATCAGAGCAGTAATTTTTTTCAACTAGATTACTTAAAACTTTTTAAATAACCAATTTGGAACTCACAACATTAACCTTTAAAAACAAACCAATAGAGTTTAAAGTCAATCAATGATAGTACAAGTCAAAGTTCCAGCTTTTAAAGTATGGACATGAGAGTACAAGTTAACATAATGCCATTCAAAGTTATAATAATGACATTAAGAGCCACAATTTTCAAATTTAAGGTCAGAAAATAAACCAAGGTTAAAGGTCAAATTAATGAGACTTAAAGTTAGATTAATGAGACTGAAATTTTCATTAATAGGATAAATTCAAAGTAATGTACTTGATTTTTCGAATCATCTGATTAAGTTATTATGGCATCGTTGTTACGAAATCGCTTGTAGTTATGCTCTCCACCAATCTAGGTGGATTTCAACATCGTTAAAATTCTCTTGCTTTCGTAACACAGACACATAACAGTACCGCCTAGGGTTAATAATCCAAGGTACCAAAGATTTTTGCAAAATTTATCAAAATTATCCTTTGAGAACGGTTATCCTTGCATCTCAACTTACATTTGAGAATATATCATCACACATTCTAGCATCCAGGTCATTTATCTGTGTCAAAAGTGCTGTATTTTGCCAGTAAGGCGCAATTTCTTAACCTAAACTAGCACAAAATGACTGCATCCACTCTATCTCTAAAATTGTTGATTTGCCTACCATTCGTGTCAGCCAATCAAATTGCTTGTATCAAGGTATTCGATATGCGATATAATTCAATATCTACATTGCACCAGTATAGCGCAAGAACGCCTCTCTGCCACATCGGCTTTATCCTACCAAGCGTTTGAGCTATATTATTGGCAAAACACGACCTATCCTACACCTCTTCTCGTTACCACTTATCATACAGTCTAACCTAATTTAATAGGAACCTCTGACACACCTGTCGGCCCGGCAAATAACGCCGGGGTAAGGTAATACCGAAAAGGACTTTTATTACCGTATCGTAACTCTCTTACGCCAGCTGCAAAATTTGTATAGGCCTACACCGGCAATTTGAGAGCTACACTTATTCAATAATGTTAATTGGAATCCTACCGTGAATTTCATTTATCATTTGGGATAATTATCGTCCTCTCTTGAACGTGACACTCTGGCAAGCATTTCCAACTTAAAATACACTTTGCTACTGAAGAGGCCCAAAAATGATCTTTCGGGGCGAAACGCCTCTAGCAATAGTATATCATGCTATGGCTTGTTACTTAACAAGGTCACCAATAGAAATTTTGAACTCAAACCTTTGGGTATTCTATTAAAAAATCAAATCGAAAGTTGCGAAATTATTCTTTGCTGGGTAATATCCTCCCACATGCATCACAAAGGAATTTTTTCAGCACATTCAAGAGAGTAAACCGATAACCATGGTTTAAATTATCCCGAGCATATCTCGTTTGCGAACAGGCCACTAAGTTTTTGAAGAGTTGGCCAACCCCCTTTAAATATATAAAAAAGTTAAAGAACAAAGTCCTCCAATGAAAGATGCATTGGAATTATTTCAATATCTTTTATCGTTCTCAAAATATACGACTTTAAAGTTTGGTGGTTTCTGCAGTAACTCATTGCCTATGCAAACATAATGATGCGGAGTGTTGCACAGTGTTAAGATCCCTTTTGTTAACCCTATATAAATTATCTCTGAATTACTAATCAGATAGTTTACACGTTGGGGAATGATATCAATATTGGAAAGAATTATACCTTTCATAACAAATTCCTCAAGGGTTAACAATGCTACAAATGTCCTTGAAATTAAGGTTGAAAAAATAAAGGCTAGCATTAGCCATATATGTATGTTCATCTTTCGATATCATATATTTGCATATTTAGTTCATGTTTATTCATGATACAAGAGTGAAATAGAAACTACCCTGTAAAATGGTCAAAATTTGGTGGATGTGATATCGTCATGCATCCCCTAGAGAAACGCATAACATCCACAGATCCGAATATTATAAAATGGCTTCGATATAGTGATGATATTTTATTACTGTACAAAGGAATCCGAATGGAACTCTCCACACTAGTGGATAACCTCAACATCTCTTATGAATTTTTGTAAATTCACAGCCGAAATCTCCTCAGAGGAAGTCACATATTTAGATCTTAAAATATATCAAGGGGAACGTTCCCGCTCATGTGGTATCCTAGACACAAAAGTCCTTACTAAATCCACGGAAACCTACCAATATAAAGATCGTAATCCTGCACACCCCCTAGCTACATTTAAAGGCTTTATTAAAGGCGAAGTACTCGGATTCGCCCGCCTGTGTAATAACATATGCGACTTTCAAGAGAAAAAGGACTCTTTCACATAGAAATTATTAATGAGGAATTACTCCCGTGACGAAATAGAATCCGCCGCCTCAGCTATAAAGCACAGAGAGAGAGGGGCCGTATTAACCATGGAACCTAAAACAGAGGTACTACCACTAGTTTTCAAAATAACCTACACTCCACATGTTCGGAAAACGCATATAAAAATGCTCTGACCAAACACTGGCACTTAATTTTCCGAACACGAACAATTAAAAAAGCTTATCCCAGACAACCCAATAATTGCCTACAAAAGATCTATTAGTGAGGTCACGTTTTGAGAACGACTCAAACTCTGAGGAAACAGCTTCTGATGGTACTTCTGTCGACGCCCTTTTTAGAGGCACTCGAGCAAGACAATATTAATTAATAAATTTTCAATAACCCTAACCTACGAAATTTCAAAGGATGCTACTGATGAAGCTCCGCTATAATAACGCATGAGAGCAGAAACCGGTCTAGCTTGATCATATGAATCAAACTAATTTTTCTTAACCCCGCTTCCCCCATAGGGGATATGAAGCATTTAGAATTCCGCCAGTCATAAAAAACTATAGTGGAATACTTTTGTCTTACAACCCAGCCAATTTCATAAAGCCTATATTTCTTTCGCATGAGCCACAAGGGCAGGCTCGGGTATTTCCTAAAAAATGTGCTGTTCGACGGCTGTCACGTCACGTCAGATGGTGGCACCACCTACCCTTAATTTACTTTATTCGTCGACACCTACATGGAAATCGTTTTCTTTACAATTGATATGGTGGCAGCGGAAACAATTTTAACTTTTGCATCACATCAACGAACTTCGACTGTGAGGTACGTGTGACTCAACTGGTTTCAGTTAAGTGTGTCGAAACTGGCTGTGCAACATCAGGAGTCCATTATATTCTTACTTCGACAAGAGTAATCAAAACAGAGAAGACAGATCTCGACATCATGTACACTAAACGTTTAAATTTGAAAGCTAACTTAGTCTTCGTGTATACCAGAGAGGTAACTGCAAGAAGGTATCATACGCTTACGGAGACCTTGAAAGCTTGGACGAAGTCGCTGGATAAACAACATCCGGAGCAACATATTCTAAAGAGTCTGGAGTAGATAGCCGTAAGGATAGAGACGTTACCATGTAGTCCGAAGTGATTATTTAGTATGTATAAAGCCTAGGCCTAGCTCTTTTAACTTTGAGTTCATAACTGAATGTGAAACAGAATCAGCTGTGGTCCATTGCATTTTTTGGGTCACTAATTGAGCAAATGTGTAGACCTACTCAAGGTGCGAGGTTAATTCATACGTTTGAAAGAAGTGTTGGGTTAGTTGTGTAACTGTACGCGTAGGACAACCTGAAGACAAAGTAAAGGGTCAGTATGGAAACCTTTGGGCAAGGTGATGGAACTGGACTGTCTGGGTTAAACATTAAGGGGGGAGCTTTGGACAGGCAGTAGAAGCTAGCGAGGGAACTACTACCAGTAGTATAAATAATGCAACAGGTGGGGGTTATGATTCTACGAGAGGACTAATACCCACAGTGGAGCCCCACAATAGATTAAAGGATGACATGAGGTCAGGCTTTTCCCAAGAAAAAAATTGTCAGTTAGAACTCATTGAAATGCAAAGAGAAATCAAGGAGCAAGAAACGAAATGTTTTTTGGAGTTACAAAAGAAAGAAATGGAGACCTCAAAGATATTCAGAAAGTAAAGTCTGCAATACCAGAAAAGTATCAGTTAAATGCAGATGCCTATAGGATGAAATTAAGGTCAAGCAAGAGGCACGAGGGCCAAAGTTACAAAGAATGAATTACTCTCATGGGGGATATGTTTGATAAGCATATGAAAATATCTGATATCAATAACGTTTGCTCCCAAATGAGAGATGTCTTAATACTCGAGCAAGCATTCAATATGTTACCGAAGAGTCGAGTATCAAACTCAGAGACAGTAATCCACCTACGGCTAAATTCTTGCATATAGGGCAGATGACTATGAAGTTGCTGCTCTGTCCTTCCAGGGAAAATTTCATGCTAACTTCAAGAGTTTAAAGTAAGACTTCAGTTAGGAATTCACAAACGTACTTCAAGTGCCAAGAGGTTGGTCACTTTACAAAAGATTGTCCACATAATAAGGATATGGATAGGGAAAAGACACTGTTTTGTAAGTCCCCTAAAGAGCAATTAGATTTTGTAACAAGATTTGATAATTACACAAGCATGGATACTTTGCAAGATCTGGAATGTAACATGTCTAGAGATACAGGTTTATCAGTGACCGTCTTACGAAGTGATATAAGACGATACGAGATGAGTGGCGAAACAAGGGTACAATGAACATTTGTTGCCTTGTTGGGTCTTAAGAGATTTCCACAGCAGAAGTATTCATTAAAAAATGCCTTCAAACTTTCTGAGTCAGTAGAAGTATGCATACTTGAGGACTTGCCTATTTCAGTGCTGCTGGGAAATGACAAAGTGAAGGTTAATGATCTCTCAAACATTGAAAGTTGTCGCGACAGTGGTAATAGCAGTGACGTAGAAGTACGAGTAGAAGAAAACATTCACAACTTACTAACTACAACAAGGGTAATGAAGGATAAGTCCACAAAGGTGGAAATTAAGGGGTCTAAAATTGTAGATGTGAATTTGAAAGACATCATGGAGTCTACAGATGTGTCACAAAAAGATGTAGACCTACATGAGCTATTAGAGGAAGGAGGATTGAACATTTTGGAGAACTCTGAAACTTCTGACTCCACGCAGAGATCAGACCCATCCTTAGAATTTATCAGGTCTAAAAGTAAAGCAATGAAAGAATCCTGAGACTGTTGATTCTACTGGAAAAATAATATTTTGTGCAGGAGCAGGACCAGCAACAAAGAGGTCATGAAGCTGGATTTGAGCAGCTGGTAGTTCCTGGGGAATTTAGGCAAACGCCTTTGGCAATAGCTCATGACAAGCCAACAGCTGGTCATTCAGGGGTTTGAAAAAACAAAAGAACGTCTGTTGCAAAATTTCTATTGGCCTCAAGTTTTCCAAGATGTGCAGAAATACTACAAGGCCTGCCCAGATTGTGAGAAGAAGGCCACTATTAAACAGAAAGATAGGGCGCCCTCAATCCAATACCTGTGATAGGTGAAACATTTCGTACGGTGCTGATGGATATTGCAGGGTCACTCGCTAGATCAAACAAGGGTAACAAGCACGTTATGGTAGTGTTTGATTGTGCAGCAAAGTACCCAGGGCTATCCCACTGAAGTCAATTGAATCAAAGAAGGTTGCAGAAGCACTACTAAAAACTTTCAGTCGTTTGGGAATACCTTACCTGATACAGTCAGATCAGGGTAGTAATTTCACATCATCGTTGATTAAAGATGTCTGTAAGATGCTCTCAATTAGCAGGATTCAATCTATTCCTAACCTTCTACAAGCAATTGGTTTGGTGGAGAATTCCTTGGTACAATGAAATCGATGTCGAAACTCTTCACGACAAAGAATTACAAAATATGGGATGAAATCCTACCCTACATCATGTTTGCAAAGAGAGGTACCCCAATTGTCTATATGGTTTTTGCCATTTGATCTTTTGTATGGACATAACGTAAGAGGCCAACTAGATGTGTTAAAGGAATATCTGTTAGATTGAAGTTCAAATGAAGCAAAGATGGATGTGGTAACTCATGTGTTGAATATGTGAAACGACCTAAACGACCTAAGAAAAGTAATGAAACACGCTGAAAAAAAAGAGAAAGCTCAAAAGCAGCAAAAGAAATGATATGACAAGAAGTCAACTAAAAGATCACTTTGATGTGGTCAGAAGATTCTTGTTCTCTAACAAACTTAAACAAACGCTCCAACAAGAACACCAAGGACCATTCCCCTTAACTGAAAAGAAATATGATGTAAATTATGAATTGGATGTAGGTTCTAAGAGGAAGATATACAAGGTATATCACACTTACATGGTCAGAGAATGGCATGAGAAGAGGTCGGAAATTTGTCTTTGCAATCAGAAGAGATTGATCAGAAATCTGTCTAAGATGAGGAAAATGAGACTCAAAATGAAAATGCTGGTAGTAGTTATAAAATTGATAAGTGCCTTACGGACTCACAGAAAGTACATGTTGATGCTGTAATGACAGTTTGCCGATATATTTAGTTCAGTACCTGGTCGAACAAATTTGGTGACACATTACATAAAGGTCAAAGATGAGAGACCAATTCGGAAGAGGGCTTAAAAAGCCCGGCAGTCCATCAAGGAGAAAATCGAAAAGACCTTCTAAAATGCTTAAGTTAGGCATCATACAAGAATCCAACAGTCCTTGCGCATCACCGGTAGTGATGGTACAAAAATGATAAATTTATCAGATTTTGTGTTGACTACAGAACACCTAATTGTTTAGTTTAATACAGTTCGAGGCTTACCCGATGCCTCAGATTGACGATATTTTCAGAAACTTGGGTAACGTTTCACTTATCTCAACTCTAGGTTTAATGGTTACTGGCAAGTAGAACTTAGCAAGGAGGCAAAGTAAAGACTATGTTTGTCATGCCGTTTGTTCTTTTGCAATTTACGGTTCTCCCATTTGGCACACAAAATTCTGCGGCAACCTTTCAAAGACTGGTTTACCCAATTCTTAGGGGCAAAGAGAGCTTTGCAGCTGCTTATATTGACGATAAAGTAATTTTCAGCGAACACATGAAGCAGTTGAAGGAAGTGATAACTTGTCTAGGAGCGGCTAACTTAATTCTAAAGACCTTTAAATGCCATTTCGGTTAGGTAAAGGTTTCTTACTTTGGACATGTGGTAGGTGGAGGTCAAGTAGAGCTCGATCCTGTAGAGGCAGTAAGAGCATTTCCCAAACCTGCTACAAAAAAGCATGTTAGGTCTTTTTGGGACTTGCTAGCTACTACCAAAAGTTCTTACCAAATTCTTCTTACATTGCAACCCCCTTAACTGACCTGAAGAAGAGAAATCCCTCACATAGTGTAACCTGGACTGATGCTTGCGACAAAGCTTTTCAAGACATGAAAGATATACTTGTGTCAAAGCCAGTTTTGAGAAACCCTGACTACTCAAAGCAGTTTATTGTTCAGGTAGATGCTTAGGAGAGCGGAATAGATGTGGTGTTGTCCCAAAATTTTAACAGTGGTGAACACCCAGCTGCCTACCTTAGTAGAAAATTACTAATAAGGAAATGCACTTGTGCTATTGTGGAAAAAATCTCTGGAATTGTTGTGAATAATCAACCAGTTTCAACCATACATTTTTGGTAGGGAAATCATTGTGTAAACAGACCACAACCACTTAGATGGCTGCAACAAATGAAAAACGAGAATGTCAGATTGGCAAGATGGAGTCTATCTCTGCAATGTCAGAGTATGTCAATCGACGCTGGGAAAGGAATTCTTAACGTTAATGCAGATGCATTATCCAGGGCATAAGTTTTACTTATGTTGTTTTCAACTTAACTTTCATGTTCTGTTGAATGTTTGATATGTTTAACTTTGTGTTCATATATCTGGTTTTGGCCACACAATTTTGAGTTAAAGTAAAAATGTCATAGTTTTCAAGAATAGGTGTTTTAGACTGAGTAAATGCAGATGAAATGTTAAGACCAATACTATGCTTATCATAACTTAAACATCTCTATTATCTTAAGGTAAAGGATGTAATGATGGAGATTAAATACATTAATATACATTAGTTACGCCACAATATTGACGGTATTCACAACGCCCGCGTGATTTAAATCTACTGGGAAACGTATGCGTGTTTTTAAAGAATTTTAAAAAGTAATTTGAAAGAAAAGAAAAACAGTTTACGGGTGAACGATTTTAGACCTCGAACGAGTTACATGGTCCCAGTGTGCCACTTACGATTTGTCCGGTCTTTACGATTTGTGTGGTCTTGGCTAATTTTTTTCAATATACTGTGCGATTAACGTTCAAGGAAAGAAAAATCTTTAATACAGTTTCCGACATTGTCAAAGTAAACACACTTAGAGATCGACTGGTTATTTCACGGCGTGCCGTTTCCATTCTAGACATAAGGGTTTACCGCAGTCCGTCGACACCTACGACGGAATCGTTTTCCTAACTTTTAAGTCCTTGCCCCTTTATATAAGTTTAGCAACGTGGTATCCATTTGACAATTTCACAGAAAACTAGCAGTTCAATTCCATAGATTTAGACCAGCAGTCATCATGTACAAATGGTTGTAAATAAGCTATGAATGTTAATTTTGGGTATACAAGAAAGATGCAGGATCCAAACATGTTGCATTCCTGAAAACTATGCTTACACTGTTTGTATCGCCTGATGTCTAGTAACTTCTAATGACCTTTGTACTCACCTAATATAATACAGATAATTGGCTAATTATTGGGACCAGCACGCCTTGGAGTATTGCATTCATACATGTTTTTTTTTTCTTGAAATATCATGGTGATGTTTTTACTTAAGAAGGCATTCTAATGTCGCCATATGTATGACTATTGATCTCCACCAAATATTATACAGTATTCTTTTATGGAGCACCCGCATGGCAAATTTGAATTTATCAAAGTTCCTCTTCTTGAGATTGCATATTTAAACAGTTTTCATTGCTTGACCCTTGGTGATCTCAAATGACTTTTGACCTCCAAACACACACACAGATCATCTTATCTATGTGGGGTACATGCAAAGTATGAAGATCATACCTAATTTCTTTTCTTGAGAATTAATATTTACAAAATTTTGGGATTTTACCACCCATGATCTCAAATGACTTTTGATCTGCGCCATGAACAATTGTCATCACACTTTTTATGACGAGTACTTACTAGCTAAGTGTACAATTCCGAAAAGGTACCAACGTATCACGTTGTACTGGATAAAGGCGGCCCATGGGCCAAATATGAGATTCATTGAAGTTTGACTTTTCGAGATAGTGTGTTAACAATGATTTTACAGTTCTGGCCTCTGGTGACACCAAATGAACTCTGACCTCTACATTAATCATAGCGATTATTTACTTCAAAAGGGGTATTTACATGCCAAAAACGAGAAATAGAGAAGTTTTCCTTTTTGAAATATTATTGTTTTAGGCAGAATAATCTTAACCTTCACCAAATTTCCCCAAATAAAAGAGATCATCCCCTGAAGACGCACCACTCACATAATTCAAGGTTCATTTAACTTTTCGTGCAATTGCGATATCGTGTTTACAAGGTATGATCTTTTGACAACTGGTTACCTCACATGACCTTTGACCTACACCAGAAACAATAGGATTCCTTTTCAATATGGGATAATGTATTTATTGCCAAGTATGGAATGCATTGTATTTAAAAGCATTTTGCATGGCTTTAACAGTTTGGCCTCTTGATGACCCCAGGTGACTTTTGACCTCCACCAAAACAATGGGTATCGTCCAGTGAATATTGTGTATCCACATACCAAGTGTAATATCCTTCTGACTTACTCTTTTGAGAGAACAAAGTATCACACACAAAACACACATTCGCAAATTTCATAGACTAACTGCTCCTTTAAATTTGCCTTTCGCAAGGAATTAAAAAATAAAAAGTTTTAAAGTCATAAAATCTCATACTTTAAATATTACAGTGTTCCTTAAACTCACACATCTCGCCTAACACTTACAGTTTTGGATATCACTGTATAAATAATAAGTTAGAAAAGAAGCTCTTTCGATCAATACTGCAAAATGAATTCATAAAAACGAAAGCCATATAAATAAATATTTTCCCTCTCATTTCGACCTGTTTGAACTTTGTTGGAATTCCTCTCATGACGTTGTATGATAATGTTTCTTAGGGTAAGATGACATGGGTGTCATCTATTTGTCAAAATAGTAAGAAAATGAGATGCGTTAAATGTTTGGCTTGCTTCTGTAATCTGTTTCATATTATGGGAAAGCCAAGTCGCTCAACTTGCAAGGTGTTCTCAAAACACCTTAGGAAAATTGAGTTCATATCAGTATTTTTATTCTCAGAGGAATCAAGAACTATTTTAGTACACTCTATATACTGTCACAATTGGAAATTATACATCGCAGGTTTGTATTTCAGCAATGGATAAGATAGGAGTTAAAACAGTCAGCTCCATTTATCAATTCAACAACATCGTTCTTCCATAGTTCTTAGCCTGACATGACCATAGCTTATGACTATCCAGGCTTCTACTTAATCTGCCAAAGAAGAAGGCAAGGCCGAGAAAAGGCAGTGGCGTTAAACGTTAAATGGGGCCGAAGTATGAATGAAACTTCGAGTTTAAAAGCTGGAACGAACACGTTTCTTTTGAATTATTATCGTCAACTCAAAACAGGAAAAAATCCAAATCACTTTCCAACTGGACATCATCTTCATTTTCGCCCTCAAGTCAATGCAGATTTAGGCCTCTTTTATCCTCAATCGATGGAGTTCTAGCATCAAAAGTACCGGAGAAGAGGTCCAGCTCATGGATACAGCTAGTGTCAAATCCTCATCCACCTTATCACCGATCTGTAATCGGTACGGACTGAATTTTCATCAGATTTAAGTAGATGTCACCACTTATTCCACACCAGGGGAGAAAGGGGGGGGGTTGAATATGATCGTAAAATAACACGTTGGTTTTGTCCAAATTCCATTCCCCATGCATCCAGACACACGGCATATTTTCTTTGCAAAACAGCCGAGCCAACATACTTCCACGACAAAGCTGTTAAAACGTTGAGCTGCGATTGTAATGGTATAACACAATGTTAGATATTGCAAGTATCGATGCACGCAAGTAAGGTGAGTTGTCCTTTTCCCGCCAACCAGCAATTCTCAGAGTTGATTGATGGAAAGTGCCAAAGTATTTATAAACTTTTTATCTTTAATGGTTAATTTTACGGAATATTTGTCATACTTTCTGACTGAAGAGTAAAGTTTTATGCATTTATTATTCATTTATTGGTTCTCCCTCAACTTGAAGCAATATACATACATAAAGTGTGTTATCCTTACACGGTTGAAATACGATTAATCAATAACAGAACTTACTGTAAATGGGAAATTACAGGACGCTACTCTACAAAATGAAATGTTGCTCATATATATTGACGGTGTTCAAAGAAAGCAGAAAGGGTACATTAATCACACTACATGCTGTGACGGTCCTTCTTAAAACTTCAACAAAGACACCTCATCAGATCAAAGGCGGCATGGGGTATATCTGG